>NW_025567086.1:7500-16547 GCF_020424385.1 Procambarus clarkii | reverse complement strand
GACGGACAGGACGGGCACTGGACGGAACACTGGACGGGCACTGGACGGGCACAGGACGGACAGGACGGGCACAGGACGGACAGGACGGGCACTGGACGGGCACTGGACGGGCACTGGACGGGCACTGGACGGACAGGACGGGCACTGGACGGGCACTGGACGGACACTGGACGGACACTGGACGGGCACTGGACGGGCACTGGGCAGGGCACTGGACGGACAGGACGGGCACTGGACGGGCACAGGACGGGCACTGGACGGGCACTGGACGGGCACTGGACGGGCACTGGACGGACACTGGACGGGCACTGGACGGGCACTGGACGGACACTGGACGGGCACTGGACGGGCACTGGGCAGGGCACTGGACGGACAGGACGGGCACTGGACGGGCACTGGCGGGCACTGGACGGACACTGGACGGGCACTGGATGGGCACTGGACGGGCACTGGACGGACAGGACGGGCACTGGACGGGCACTGGACGGGCACTGGACGGACAGGACAGGCACTGGGCGGGCACTGGACGGACAGGACGGGCACTGGGCGGGCACTGGGCAGGGCACTGGACGGGCACTGGACGGACAGGACGGGCACTGGGCGGACACTGGGCGGACACTGGGCGGACACTGGACGGACAGGACGGGCACTGGGCGGACACTGGGCGGACACTGGGCGGACACTGGACGGACAGGACGGGCACTGGGCGGACACTGGGCGGACACTGGACGGGCACTGGGCGGACACTGGGCGGACACTGGACGGACACTGGACGGGCACTGGGCGGACACTGGGCGGACACTGGACGGACAGGACGGGCACTGGGCGGACGAGCTTCCAGTGAGATTTGGGTGTGTGCAAGCAACAGGGGAGTTGGGGACCAGCGCTGTTAGGTAGGGCTGTTAGGTAGGGCTGTTAGGTAGGGCTGTTAGGTAGGGCTGTTAGGTAGGGCTGTTAGGTAAGGCTGTTAGGTAGGGCTGTTAGGTAGGGCTGTTAGGTAGGGCTGTTAGGTAGGGCTGTTAGGTAGGGCTGTTAGGTAAGGCTGTTAGGTAGGGCTGTTAGGTAGGGCTGTTAGATAAGGCTGTTAGGTAGGGCTGCTAGGTAAGGCTGTTAGGTAGGGCTGTTAGGTAGGGCTGTTAGGTAGGGCTGTTAGGTAAGGCTGTTAGGTAAGGCTGTTAGGTAAGGCTGTTAGGTAGGGCTGTTAGGTAGGGCTGTTAGGTAGGGCTGTTAGGTAGGGCTGTTAGGTAGGGCTGTTAGGTAGGGCTGTTAGGTAGGGCTGTTAGGTAGGGCTGTTAGATAGGGCTGTTAGGTAGGGCTGTTAGGGAGGGCGGTTAGGTAGGGCTGTTAGGTAAGGCTGTTAGGTAGGGCTGTTAGGTAGGGCTGTTAGGTAGGACTGTTAGGTAAGGCTGTTAGATAAGGCTGTTAGTAGGGCTGTTAGGTAGGGCTGTTAGGTAGGGCTGTTAGATAAGGCTGTTAGGTAGGGCTGTTAGGTAGGGCTGTTAGGTAGGGCTGTTAGGTAAGGCTGTTAGTGTAGGGCTGGTTAGATAAGGCTGTTAGGTAGGGCTGTTAGGTAAGGCTGTTAGATAAGGCTGTTAGGTAGGGCTGTTAGGTAGGGCTGTTAGGTAGGGCTGTTAGGTAGGGCTGTTAGGTAGGGCTGTTAGGTAAGGCTGTTAGATAGGGCTGTTAGGTAGGGCTGTTAGGTAGGGCTGTTAGGTAGGGCTGTTAGGTAAGGCTGTTAGTTAGGGCTGTTAGGTAGGGCTGTTAGGTAGGGCTGTTAGGTAAGGCTGTTAGATAAGGCTGTTAGGTAGGGCTGTTAGGTAGGGCTGTTAGGTAGGGCTGTTAGGTAAGGCTGTTAGGTAGGCTGTTAGGTAAGGCTGTTAGGTAGGGCTGTTAGGTAAGGCTGTTAGGTAAGGCTGTTAGGTAGGCTGTTAGGTAGGGCTGTTAGGTAGGGCTGTTAGGTAGGGCTGTTAGGTAAGGCTGTTAGGTAGGGCTGTTAGGTAGGGCTGTTAGGTAGAGCTGTTAGGTAGGGCTGTTAGGTAAGGCTGTTAGGTAGGGCTGTAGGTAGGGCTGTTAGGTAGGCCTGTTAGGTAGGGCTGTTAGTAGGCTGTTAGGTAAGGCTGTTAGGTAGGGCTGTTAGGTAGGGCTGTTAGGTAGGGCTGTTAGGTAGGGCTGTTAGGTAGGCTGTTAGGTAAGGTGTTAGGTAGGGCTGTTAGGTAGGGCTGTTTAGGTAGGGCTGTTAGGTAGGGCTGTTAGGTAGGGCTGTTAGGTAGGGCTTTTAGTAGGGCTGTTAGGTAAGGGCTGTTAGGTAAGGCTGTTAGGTAAGGCTGTTAGGTAGGGCTGTTAGGTAGGGCTCTTAGGTAGGGCTGTAGGTAGGGCTGTTAGGTAGGCTGTTAGGTAAGGCTGTTAGGTAGGGCTGTTAGGTAGGGCTGTTAGGTAGGGCTGTTAGGTAGGGCTGTTAGGTAGGGCTGTTAGGTAAGGCTGTTAGGTAGGGCTGTTAGGTAGGGCTGTTAGGTAGGGCTGTTAGGTAGGGCTGTTAGGTAAGGCTGTTAGGCAAGGCTGTTAGGCAAGGCTGTTAGGTAGGGCTGTTAGGTAGGGCTGTTAGGTAGGGCTGTTAGGTAGGGCTGTTAGGTAGGGCTGTTAGGTAAGGCTGTTAGGTAGGGCTGTTAGGTAGGGCTGTTAGGTAGGGCTGTTAGGTAGGGCTGTTAGGTAAGGCTGTTAGGTAGGGCTGTTAGGTAGGGCTGTTAGTAGGGCTGTTAGGTAGGGCTGTTAGGTAGGGCTGTTAGGTAAGGCTGTTAGATAGGGCTGTTAGGTAGGGCTGTTAGGTAGGGCTGTTAGGTAGGGCTGTTAGGTAGGGCTGTTAGGTAAGGCTGTTAGTTAGGGCTGTTAGGTAGGGCTGTTAGGTAGGGCTGTTAGGTAAGGCTGTTAGATAGGCTGTTAGGTAGGGCTGTTAGGTAGGGCTGTTAGGTAGGGCTGTTAGGTAAGGCTGTTAGGTAGGCTGTTAGGTAAGGCTGTTAGGTGGGCTGTTAGGTAAGGCTGTTAGGTAAGGCTGTGTAGGTAGGCTGTTAGGTAGGGCTGTTAGGTAGGGCTGTTAGGTAGGGCTGTTAGGTAGGGCTGTTAGGTAGGGCTGTTAGGTAGGGCTGTTAGGTAGGGCTGTTAGGTAGGGCTGTTAGGTAGGGCTGTTAGGTAAGGCTGTTAGGCAAGGCTGTTAGGCAAGGCTGTTAGGTAGGGCTGTTAGGTAGGGCTGTTAGGTAGGGCTGTTAGGTAGGGCTGTTAGGTAGGGCTGTTAGGTAAGGCTGTTAGGTAGGGCTGTTAGGTAGGGCTGTTAGGTAGGGCTGTTAGGTAGGGCTGTTAGGTAAGGCTGTTAGGTAGGGCTGTTAGGTAGGGCTGTTAGGTAGGGCTGTTAGGTAGGGCTGTTAGGTAGGGCTGTTAGGTAAGGCTGTTAGATAGGGCTGTTAGGTAGGGCTGTTAGGTAGGGCTGTTAGGTAGGGCTGTTAGGTAGGGCTGTTAGGTAAGGCTGTTAGTTAGGGCTGTTAGGTAGGGCTGTTAGGTAGGGCTGTTAGGTAAGGCTGTTAGGTAGGGCTGTTAGGTAGGGCTGTTAGGTAAGGCTGTTAGGTAGGCTGTTAGGTAAGGCTGTTAGGTAGGGCTGTTAGGTAAGGCTGTTAGGTAAGGCTGTTAGGTAGGCTGTTAGGTAGGGCTGTTAGGTAGGGCTGTTAGGTAAGGCTGTTAGGTAGGGCTGTTAGGTAGGGCTGTTAGGTAGAGCTGTTAGGTAGGGCTGTTAGGTAAGGCTGTTAGGTAGGGCTGTTAGGTAGGGCTGTTAGGTAGGCCTGTTAGGTAGGGCTGTTAGGTAGGGCTGTTAGGTAAGGCTGTTAGGTAGGGCTGTTAGGTAGGGCTGTTAGGTAGGGCTGTTAGGTAGGGCTGTTAGGTAGGGCTGTTAGGTAGGGCTGTTAGGTAAGGCTGTTAGGTAGGGCTGTTAGGTAGGGCTGTTAGGTAGGGCTGTTAGGTAGGGCTGTTAGGTAAGGCTGTTAGGTAGGGCTGTTAGGTAGGCTGTTAGGTAGGGCTGTTAGTAAGGCTGTTAGGTAAGGCTGTTAGGTAGGGCTGTTAGGTAGGGCTGTTAGGTAGGGCTGTTAGGTAGGCTGTTAGGTAAGGCTGTTAGGTAGGGCTGTTAGGTAGGGCTGTTAGGTAGGGCTGTTAGGTAGGGCTGTTAGGTAGGGCTGTTAGGTAGGGCTGTTAGGTAGGGCTGTTAGGTAAGGCTGTTAGGTAGGGCTGTTAGGTAGGGCTGTTAGGTAGGGCTGTTAGGTAGGGCTGTTAGGTAGGGCTGTTAGGTAAGGCTGTTAGGCAAGGCTGTTAGGCAAGGCTGTTAGGTAGGGCTGTTAGGTAGGGCTGTTAGGTAGGGCTGTTAGGTAGGGCTGTTAGGTAGGGCTGTTAGGTAAGGCTGTTAGGTAGGGCTGTTAGGTAGGGCTGTTAGGTAGGGCTGTTAGGTAGGGCTGTTAGGTAAGGCTGTTAGGTAGGGCTGTTAGGTAGGGCTGTTAGGTAGGGCTGTTAGGTAGGGCTGTTAGGCAAGGCTGTTAGGCAAGGCTGTTAGGTAGGGCTGTTAGGTAGGGCTGTTAGGTAGGGCTGTTAGGTAGGGCTGTTAGGTAGGGCTGTTAGGTAAGGCTGTTAGGTAGGGCTGTTAGGTAGGGCTGTTAGGTAGGGCTGTTAGGTAGGGCTGTTAGGTAAGGCTGTTAGGTAGGGCTGTTAGGTAGGGCTGTTAGGCAAGGCTGTTAGGCAAGGCTGTTAGGTAGGGCTGTTAGGTAGGGCTGTAGGTAGGGCTGTTAGGTAGTAGGCTGTTAGGTAAGGCTGTTAGGTAGGGCTGTTAGGTAGGGCTGTTAGGCAAGGCTGTTAGGCAAGGCTGTTAGGTAGGGCTGTTAGGTAGGGCTGTTAAGTAGGGCTGTTAGGTAGGGCTGTTAGGTAAGGCTGTTAGGTAGGGCTGTTAGGTAGGGCTGTTAGGTAGGGCTGTTAGGTAAGGCTGTTAGGTAAGGCTGTTAGGTAGGGCTGTTAGGTAGGGCTGTTAGGTAGGGCTGTTAGGTAGGGCTGTTAGGTAAGGCTGTTAGGTAGGGCTGTTAGGTAGGGCTGTTAGGTAGGGCTGTTAGGTAGGGCTGTTAGGTAGGGCTGTTAGGTAAGGCTGTTAGGTAGGGCTGTTAGGTAGGGCTGTTAGGTAAGGCTGTTAGGTAGGGCTGTTAGGTAAGGCTGTTAGGTAGGGCTGTTAGGTAGGGCTGTTAGGTAAGGCTGTTAGGTAGGGGTGTTAGGCAGAGGTACAATGTACAGAGACCAGTACGAGGTACACTGGACGGTCCTGTCACCCCCTCAACAACCAGAGGGGTGCCACCCCCTCAACAACCAGAGGGGTGTCACCCCCTCAACAACCAGAGGGGTGCCACCCCCTCAACAACCAGAGGGGTGCCACCCCCTCAACAACCAGAGGGTGCCACCCCTCAACAACCAGAGGGTGCCACCCCCTCAACAACCAGAGGGGTGCCACCCCCTCAACAACCAGAGGGGTGCCACCCCCTCAACAACCAGAGGGGTGCCACCCCCTCAACAACCAGAGGGGTGGCACCCCCTCAACAACCAGAGGGGTGGCACCCCCTCAACAACCAGAGGGGTGGCACCCCTCAACAACCAGAGGGGTGCCACCCCCTCAACAACCAGAGGGGTGCCACCCCCTCAACAACCAGAGGGGTGCCACCCCCTCAACAACCAGAGGGGGGGGGGGGTCACCCCCTCAACAACCAGAGGGTGCCACCCCTCAACAACCAGAGGGGTGCCACCCCCTCAACAACCAGAGGGGTGGCACCCCCTCAACAACCAGAGGGGTGCCCCCCCTCAACAACCAGAGGGGTGCCACCCCTCAACAACCAGAGGGGTGGCACCCCCTCAACAACCAGAGGGGTGCCACCCCCTCAACAACCAGAGGGGTGCCACCCCCTCAACCAGAGGGGTGCCACCCCCTCAACAACCAGAGGGGTGCCACCCCCTCAACAACCAGAGGGGTGGCACCCCCTCAACAACCAGAGGGGTGCCACCCCCTCAACAACCAGAGGGGTGCCACCCCCTCAACAACCAGAGGGTGTGCCACCCCTCAACAACCAGAGGGGAGGCACCCCCTCAACAACCAGAGGGGTGGCACCCCCTCAACAACCAGAGGGGAGGCCCTTAGTGCCAATCAGTAATTACAGGGTGCCAAGATAAGGTGTGGGGGGGGGTGACACTAGGTGTAGGGGGGGGGGGCGTGACACTAGGTGTAGGGGGGGGGCGTGACACTAGGTGTAGGGGGGTTCATGCTCTTATCACCCCTCCCCCCCACTCACCCCATCCAGGATGGGTTGGGGGGGGGGGGAGTCACCCCCAGGTGTGGGGGGGCCAGGCACCCCCCAGGTTGGGGGGGGGGCAGGCACCCCCAAGGTTGGGGGGGGTCAAACCTTACGGAGAGAAAAAAAAACGGATCCCCCCCCTCAACCCTCCCCCTTTCCCCCATAAACCCCCCCTTCTCCCCCACTAACCCCCCCCCCCCCTTCCTAGTACATTTTAACAAAGTCCTAGACATCTGGCGGACCACAATAGTCCCGTTGACCAAACTTATAAACGAGACCATAATATCTATTCAACCAATGGCACATTGCCTTGTGGGTATGGCGGTTCCTAGGATCAATGCCTCCCCCCCGGCCCGGTCTCTCACTATTCCATGCACCCGCCAAACCGTTTGTGAATGAAAAACGGTTTACACACGAGTACGAACTCACAACTAATGACGTACGAACTTGGCGAACTCCTTTGGCTCAGGTCTTCAAGAGGAGACGGAGGACAGGTTCTTGGAGGAGGAGGAGGAGGACAGGTTCTTGGAGGAGGAGGAGGACAGGTTCTTGGAGGAGGAGGAGGACAGGTTCTTGGAGGAGGAGGAGGACAGGTTCTTGGAGGAGGAGGACAGGTTCTTGGAGGAGGAGGACAGGTTCTTGGAGGAGGAGGACAGGTTCTTGGAGGAGGACAGGTTCTTGGAGGAGGCGGAGGACAGGTTCTTGGAGGACAGGTTCTTGGAGGAGGCGAAGGACAGGTTCTTGGAGGAGGACAGGTTCTTGGAGGAGGCGGAGGACAGGTTCTTGGAGGACAGGTTCTTGGAGGAGGCGAACGACAGGTTCTTGGAGGAGGCGAAGGACAGGTTCTTGGAGGAGGAGGACAGGTTCTTGGAGGAGGCGGAGGACAGGTTCTTGGAGGACAGGTTCTTGGAGGACAGGTTCTTGGAGGAGGCGAAGGACAGGTTCTTGGAGGACAGGTTCTTGGAGGAGGCGGAGGACAGGTTCTTGGAGGAGGCGAAGGACAGGTTCTTGGAGGAGGCGAAGGACAGGTTCTTGGAGGAGGACAGGTTCTTGGAGGAGGAGGACAGGTTCTTGGAGGAGGACAGGTTCTTGGAGGAGGACAGGTTCTTGGAGGAGGAGGAGGACAGGTTCTTGGAGGAGGCGGAGGACAGGTTCTTGGAGGACAGGTTCTTGGAGGAGGCGAAGGACAGGTTCTTGGAGGAGGCGAAGGACAGGTTCTTGGAGGAGGACAGGTTCTTGGAGGAGGCGGAGGACAGGTTCTTGGAGGAGGAGGACAGGTTCTTGGAGGAGGAGGAGGACAGGTTCTTGGAGGAGGAGGAGGACAGGTTCTTGGAGGACAGGTTCTTGGAGGAGGACAGGTTCTTGGAGGAGGACAGGTTCTTGGAGGAGGCGAAGGACAGGTTCTTGGAGGAGGCGAAGGACAGGTTCTTGGAGGAGGAGGACAGGTTCTTGGAGGAGGCGGAGGACAGGTTCTTGGAGGAGGAGGACAGGTTCTTGAAGGAGGAGGAGGAGGACAGGTTCTTGGAGGAGGAGGAGGACAGGTTCTTGGAGGAGGAGGACAGGTTCTTGGAGGAGGCGGAGGACAGGTTCTTGGAGGAGGAGGAGGACAGGTTCTTGGAGGAGGAGGACAGGTTCTTGGAGGAGGAAGACAGGTTCTTGGAGGAAGCGTCCAGGAGCGTGAACCTGCACCCCGCTGCCACCAACAGTCTCGCGGATCAGGATATCACCTGGGAAACCTTGCCTCAAGGCCGGCACTGAGGCAGCCAAACAAGTCGTGCAACTGGTTAGAGGGGGGGAGGGTGAGGGGGTGACGGGGAGGGGTGAGGGGAAAGGGAGGGGTGAGGGGAAAGAGAGGGGTGAGGGGGGGAGAGTGGGGTCAGGGGGGGAGAGTGGGGTTAGGGAGCCGAACTGGGGTCAAGGGGGGCAACAGAGGGGGTCAGGGACGCAACAGAGGGGGTCAGGGACGCAACAGCGGGGTCAGGGACGCGACAGGGGGGGTCAGGGACGCGACAGGGGGGTCAGGGACGCGACAGGGGGGTCAGGGACGCGACAGGGGGGTCAGGGACGCAACAGGGGGGTCAGGCACGCAACCAGGGGGCTCAGGGACGCGACAGGGGGATCAGGGACGCAACAGGGGGCTCAGGGACGCAAACCAGGGGGGTCAGGGACGCAACAGGGAGGTCAGGCACGCAACAGAGGGGTCAGGGACGCAACAGGGAGGTCAGGCACGCAACAGAGAGGTCAGGGACGCAACAGGGAGGTCAGGCACGCAACAAGGGGGGTCAGGGACGCAACAGGGAGGTCAGGCACGCAACAAGGGGGGTCAGGGACGCAACAGGGAGGTCAGGGACGCAACCAGGGGGCTCAGGGACGCAACAGGGAGGTCAGGGACGCAACCAGGAGGCTCAGGGACGCAACAGAGGGGTCAGGGACGCAACAGGGAGGTCAGGCACGCAACAGAGGGGAGTCAGGGACGCAACAGAGGGGTCAGGGACGCAACAGGGAGGTCAGGCACGCAACAAGGGGGGTCAGGGACGCAACAGGGAGGTCAGGCACGCAACCAGGGGGCTCAGGGACGCAACAAGGGGGTCAGGGGAGGAGAGGAGCGGAGGCAGGAGGGTCAGTAAGTAAGATTTATGCAGGCATCACGGATGTCCCCCTGTACCTGTGGCCAGGATACTGTCCCTTCTCGCCCTC
>NW_025567086.1:0-5000 GCF_020424385.1 Procambarus clarkii | reverse complement strand
TCTCTCTCTCTCTCTCTCTCTCTCTCTCTCTCTCTCTCTCACCACCTGCCAACAATTTTCAACAATAACATGCTATCCGGTAAGGCGATATATAGAATACAGGTGGTGGGTGGCTGCAGGTGGTGGTGGTGGGTGGCTGCAGGTGGTGGTGGGTGGCTGCAGGTGGTGGGTGGCTGCAGGTGGTGGGTGGCTGCAGGTGGTGGGTGGCTGCAGGTGGTGGTGGTGGGTGGGCTGCAGGTGGTGGGTGGCTGCAGGTGGTGGTGGTGGGTGGCTGCAGGTGGTGGGTGGCTGCAGGTGGTGGGTGGCTGCAGGTGGTGGGTGGCTGCAGGTGGTGGGTGGCTGCAGGTGGTGGGTGGCTGCAGGTGGTGGTGGGTGGCTGCAGGTGGTGGTGGGTGGCTGCAGGTGGTGGTGGGTGGCTGCAGGTGGTGGTGGGTGGCTGCAGGTGGTGGTGGGTGGCTGCAGGTGGTGGTGGGTGGCTGCAGGTGGTGGTGGGTGGCTGCAGGAGGTGGTGGGTGGCTGCAGGTGGTGGTGGGTGGCTGCAGGTGGTGGTGGGTGGCTGCAGGTGGTGGTGGGTGGCTGCAGGTGGTGGTGGGTGGCTGCAGGTGGTGAGGGGTGGCTGCAGGTGGTGAGGGGTGGCTGCAGGTGGTGAGGGGTGGCTGCAGGTGGTGAGGGGTGGCTGAAGGTGGTGGTGGGTGGCTGCAGGTGGTGAGGGGTGGCTGCAGGTGGTGGTGGGTGGCTGCAGGTGGTGGTGGGTGGCTGCAGGTGGTGGTGGGTGGCTGCAGGTGGTGAGGGGTGGCTGCAGGTGGTGGTGGGTGGCTGCAGGTGGTGGTGGGTGGCTGCAGGTGGTGGTGGGTGGCTGCAGGTGGTGAGGGGTGGCTGCAGGTGGTGAGGGGTGGCTGCAGGTGGTGGTGGGTGGCTGCAGGTGGTGGTGGGTGGCTGCAGGTGGTGAGGGGTGGCTGCAGGTGGTGATGGGTGGCTGCAGGTGGTGGTGGGTGGCTGCAGGTGGTGAGGGGTGGCTGCAGGTGGTGAGGGGTGGCTGCAGGTGGTGGTGGGTGGCTGCAGGTGGTGAGGGGTGGCTGCAGGTGGTGAGGGGTGGCTGCAGGTGGTGGTGGGTGGCTGCAGGTGGTGGTGGGTGGCTGCAGGTGGTGGTGGGTGGCTGCAGGTGGTGAGGGGTGGCTGCAGGTGGTGAGGGGTGGCTGCAGGTGGTGAGGGGTGGCTGCAGGTGGTGAGGGGTGGCTGCAGGTGGTGGTGGGTGGCTGCAGGTGGTGGTGGGTGGCTGCAGGTGGTGGTGGGTGGCTGCAGGTGGTGGTGGGTGGCTGCAGGTGGTGGTGGGTGGCTGCAGGTGGTGGTGGTGGGTGGTTGCAGGTGGTGGTGGTGGGTGGCTGCAGGTGGTGGTGGTGGGTGGCTGCAGGTGGTGGTGGTGGGTGGCTGCAGGTGGTGGTGGTGGGTGGCTGCAGGTGGTGGTGGTGGGATGCTGCAGGTGGTGGTGGTGGGTGGCTGCAGGTGGTGGTGGTGGGTGGCTGCAGGTGGTGGTGGTGGGTGGCTGCAGGTGGTGGTGGTGGGTGGCTGCAGGTGGTGGTGGTGGGTGGCTGCAGGTGGTGGTGGGTGGCTGCAGGTGGTGGGTGGCTGCAGGTGGTGGGGGGTGGCTGCAGGTGGTGGTGGGTGGCTGCAGGTGGTGGTGGGTGGCTGCAGGTGGTGGTGGGTGGCTGCAGGTGGTGGTGGGTGGCTGCAGGTGGTGAGGGGTGGCTGCAGGTGGTGGTGGGTGGCTGCAGGTGGTGGTGGGTGGCTGCAGGTGGTGGTGGGTGGCTGCAGGTGGTGGTGGGTGGCTGCAGGTGGTGGTGGGTGGCTGCAGGTGGTGGTGGGTGGCTGCAGGTGGTGGTGGTGGGTGGCTGCAGGTGGTGGTGGGTGGCTGCAGGTGGTGGTGGGTGGCTACAGGTGGTGGTGGGTGGCTGCAGGTGGTGGTGGTGGGTGGCTGCAGGTGGTGGTGGTGGGTGGCTGCAGGTGGTGGTGGGTGGCTGCAGGTGGTGGTGGTGTGTGGCTGCAGGTGGTGCCCTTACACTGTACGATGTTTCTCACATCACTGTGGCACAGCAACGCGTGTCTCGCTTTGTTATTAATCAACCAAATCATCCTGTCGATCCTTTTTTTAATACTCCTTAGTAATTTGTACGTCTGGAACATGTCCCTTGTATGTCTTTCCTTCCCTTCCAGTGCCATTAGGTTCAGGTCTCTTGTTTATTCCCCTACCTCACTCTCCTCAATTTTAGGTAAGCCCTCACTCCCTCAGACACGGCTAGGAGGGAGGGAGGGATAGGGAGGGAGGGAGGGATAGGGAGGGAGGGAGGGGTTAGGGAGCTAGGGAGGGAGGGAGAGGAGGGAGGGAGGGAGAGGAGGGAGGGAGAGGAGGGAGGGAGAGAGGAAGGGTTAGGGAGGGAGGGATAGGGAGGGAGGGAGAGAAGGAGGGAGGGTGAGGGAGGGAAGGAGAGGGAGGGATAGGGAGCGTCCCCTCACATGAGAGGACAGGTAAGCAACTCCAAGGATGGTATTGAATGCAATTCCGAACATAAAGATCATATTGCACAATGAAGAAATACTATGACAACTGCTCACTGGTATGGAGGTGTGGGCGGACTTGGAGGTGTGGGCGGGCGTAGAGGTGTGGGTGTGAGCGTGGGTGTGGGCGTGTGTGGGTACGAGTGCGTGCAGCCATGCACTAATGTTGCACTCACTCAGTTGAGTGCATGTCCGTAGGTTTGTGTGTGTGTGTATCCGAGGCTGGAGGCCAGGTACATTGGGCGTCCAACCAGGTCTGGTCAGAAACCGGGCCGTGAGGACGTTGATCCCCGGAACCACCACAGGGATGCGACCCCCCCTCTCCCAACTTGCACACATGAAGCTTATATATATATATATATATATATATATATATATATATATATATATATATATATATATATATATATATATATATATATATATATATATATATATGTCGTACCTAGTAGCCAGAATGCACTTTTTGGCCTACTATGCAAGGCCAGATTTGCCTAATAAGCCAAGTTTTCCTGAATTAATATATTTTCTCTAATTTTTTTCTTATGAAATGATAAAGCTACCCATTTCATTATGTATGAGGTCAATTTTTTTTATTGGAGTTAAAATTAACGTATATATATGACCGAACCTAACCAACCCTACCTAACCTAACCTAACCTATCTTTATAGGTTAGGTTAGGTTAGGTAGCCGAAAAAGTTAGGTTAGGTTAGGTTAGGTAGGTTAGGTAGACGAAAAACAATTAATTCATGAAAACTTGGCTTATTAGGCAAATATTGCCTTGCATAGTAGGCTGAGAAGTGCGTTCTGGCTACTAGGTACGACATATATATATATATATATATATATATATATATATATATATATATATATATATATATATATATATATATATATATATATATATATATAAAGGGACCCATAGCCTCGGAGAAGAAAATAAAGAGTACTCAGAGAAGACCTTGTGGATCCTAACTGAACACCTTGATATTTTCTTCTCCTACCACCCCTATTCTTTTGGTATGTGTGTATATTTATCTAACTTTATTTGAAAATGTCATTACACAAAAAAAGTTACAATATTGATTACATGCAGAGTGCAAGGCTGCTTGTCACAAGTTGTACAGCTCTTCCAGCTCCTCAGATGGCGGGCAGGAACCATGGATGCAGTGAGCATTTCCTCTCTGGATTGCCACACTAAGGCGCTGAAAAAGAAAGCTGGCGGCTCTAGAGTCTCTAGTCGTTTCGATTAGCTTAGACCCCAACTCCTTCAAAAAGCACTTAATAGCACTTACAGTTAACAGCCTGATTGACCAAACCAGCAACCAGGAGGCCTGGTCAGAGACCGGGGCCACGGGCACATTGATCCCCGGGACCAACCCCCGGAGATAGGTCATAGGAGACAAGTTATTTAAAGTGATGTATGCTCCAGGTATGTGTTTGTCATTAGCGATTCTCTTTGTCCCTCTCAGAGCTGTATGCAAATTGGTTTAGAAAATGGAATTATCAAATTTATCGTCATTAAATTACTAATACAACGGTAATTCTTAAAGGCCTTAAATAAATATATATATAATATATATATATATATATATATATATATATATATATATATATCGAAACAAAATTTGGATTGTAGTTCATAATTGTAATTAATTACTAATGTTTGATTCGTTATGATTAATTTATTAGTTACGACTAATGATTAATTACTAAATAATAACACGTTTGGGGATTCTGGAAGCTGCGAGGGCAAGAGCCAATCACACGTCAGCTTGAATGCCTTGCTACGTGCTCATTGGCTTATTCAATTCGACGATTGCTTAACGTCCATCGTCAGTGTGGGCCTGCAGGTTGCTGGAAGCAACAGCCTGTTGGACCAAGTCATCATTATTGGGCCCCAGTCTCTCCCCCAGGCTGGGTTTGGGGACTAGAACCCACTCCTAGACCCCACTCTGGGTAGACCCCTGACACCCCCCAACCCCCCACTCCCCTCCCCCCCCCTCATATCACACCCCAGTTCGACTTTTCTTTACCTAACACCCCCCCACCTCCCCCAGCAAGAGCGGCTCCGTGTGTTTCCACTGATGACGCTAATCCAGGGGACTGCACCCCCCCCCCCACCTACTGGTAGGTGGAGTCAGGAAGGTGGGGGGGGGACAGTGGGAGGGGGGAGGAGTAGGGAGAGGGGAAGGACTCCATCCTCACCACCCCTCCCAAACCCTCCCTCCCACCTGCTACTCCATACTGGATTCTCCTCCCCCCACCACTGTAATATCCTTCCTCCCCGCCCCCCCACACACACACACTGCCTGGTTCAAGGCGCGTGTGCTTGACAGAACTAAGTGTGTGTGAGTGTGTGTGTGGTGTGTGGTGTGTGTGTGTGTGTGTGTGTGTTGTGTTGTGGTGTGTGTGTGTGTGTGTGTGTGTGTGGTGTGTGTGTGTG
>NW_025567085.1:0-19398 GCF_020424385.1 Procambarus clarkii | reverse complement strand
GCGACTTTGAAAAATGTCATCACAAAAATTTTCCACGATTTCACTGATTTCAGTTCTTTCACTGACTTCACTTTATACACCGCACTTCACTTGAACACAGTAAACCACTCACCTTTTAGTAATTCCCTCAAAGAATTAATACTGCACAATACGAAACAAAAATCCAGACTTAAACATGTAAAACAAATACTTAGAAAAAAATAATAACACTTATATACGAGAATTAGGTAACCAAGGGGGAACACTTAACTACCGAAGGGATACTTAACCTGAAAAGGGAACTTAATATACAGGGAACTTAATTTAGTACTTAAGGAAATCTCGATTTAACCTATAACCGTCCCGTCCCGGCCCGCCCTGTCGCTTCTCCAAGCCTAGGTAACCACATCCACCTAGATCCCGACAGTACCAAATAATCCTGTCCTTCGCGGTCAACGGTTAGACTAGATAGCGGAACAACCGACGGATCTAACTGTCCGACACCACCGTTATTCCGTTGCTAGAGAATCTACTACGCCATCCCTCAGTGACTCTTGGTACCTTCATGGCTGTACCGTAAAAATCTAGCGATTGGGTCGCCTACCACGCCCTCGGGGATAATAATTAGCGTCCTAATACTTCCCCGCCCCGACAATTCGACACCTAGAATTGTTGCTGCGAAAACCACCACGCAGCACCCTTGTCTGTAGTTGCAGAGGGTCGAGAAAAATAATACCCTGTCCAACTACCCAAGGCGGCCTCCACGCTAAACTGCCTGCTTAGCGCATACGCTTACTGTATATACTTGAACTTCCCAGCCCGCACGACCCTAGAATCGCCTACTCTATGCGAATCGCACCACATAGGATTACCGTCGACTCTATCTCATGGGCCCCGGCTGCACCCTCACCACATAACATAACCGAACGGACAGGCGCGTGAGGCTTCAATAATCGTCAAGAAATTATTGAAACACCGCTGCTACCATTGTAAACGACCGCTTACCCTGTCGTAATAACCGCGGCCTCTATTGTAATAACCCAATGTTCCCCAGTATTAATCCTGTTATCTTGTTATCTCTCGTGATCGTAATATACGCTCTCTGTTGTAATTCTCTGTCTCTCTTCACTCAATACCCCAGCTTAACACTGTTACAGTCCAGCATGACCCCTCACTGGACTGCCACGTATGTAAGAGGAATATTAAATGAGGAAGATACACCAAGGACAAGGGTTATTAGTTAAAAAAAAAATAATAACAAAACACATTTACACTGCCACCACCTTCCTGACCAACCATACCTGAATGTGTCAATCACCGATCCCCCAGGAAGGCAAGGAATCAGTAACCATGGGACTCCGGGTAATATGAATTTCAGTAATAAATTTTGGAAAATTAGTTTGTGTAATTTACGTTACTAATTTGAATCCAAGGGCAACTTTAGTATCTATTAATAGTAGGAGAACATGGGGGCTTCCAATACAACACCTAAAAATGACAAAGTAGCAAAATATATCAAAGGGGAGTTAAGTGAATACCACTGGACAAGCTATACAATTTATTTTATGAAACATGTAAATTAAGACAATTTGAACACATCACCTATTCTATTTCCCTAGAGGCACAATGGATATTTACCGAGGACACAAAACTCAAGTGCTACTCTACCTTAAATACCCGCACTACGGCCACGATGTTGATGGCTGCCCTCAGCCCCGAGGATACGGGCTTGCGGCCCTGTTCCTAATACACTCCCAAGACACACTGATGAAATTTAGTTTTTCCAACTTATTGCTGGGAAGGATTGCTCCTCCCACCATCTAATACAGCCCCAGGGCTCCACCCATTATTTTGGCCCTGGCCAACCATTTAACACGTAGGCCTGAGGTCTGGCTCTCTAGGGCCAATAAGGACTTGGCCCTTATCTCAGGCCAATCACCTTCACTGATCTGTCGTGGAAAGCTACATGAATTTCTGAAGATTGAGTCAGCTCTCCCCAGCTAAGAGAAGGGGGACAAGGCGCGTCTATGGAGCCCAGGCACCTGCGAGCAATGTTTACAAAACTGATAATTTATGTTCAAGCCTGTCTCCTCTAAGATAGGAGTAGGGACATTTGACTCTGCCTGGTATGGGGAAGGCCGCTGCTGAGAGGGACAGAGAGGGATGAGAGGGGGTGGAGAGGGAAATATCTGAGTGGGGAATGAGTGGGAGAAGCCAAGGTATCCACGACTCACACACCTGTGGGTGACAAATGGGCGACAGGGGGGGGGGTAGAGGAGGAGACTCACACCTGTGGGTGCCAATGATCGAGCTCACACCTGTGGGTGCTCGCTCACACCTGTGGGTGCTCGCTCACACCTGTGGGTGCTCGCTCACACCTGTGGGTGCTCGCTCACACCTGTGGGTGCTCGCTCACACCTGTGGGTGCTCGCTCACACCTGTGGGTGCTCGCTCACACCTGTGGGTGCTCGCTCACACCTGTGGGTGCTCGCTCACACCTGTGGGTGCTCGCTCACACCTGTGGGTGCTCGCTCACACCTGTGGGTGCTCGCTCACACCTGTGGGTGCTCGCTCACACCTGTGGGTGCTCGCTCACACCTGTGGGTGCTCGCTCACACCTGTGGGTGCTCGCTCACACCTGTGGGTGCTCGCTCACACCTGTGGGTGCTCGCTCACACCTGTGGGTGCTCGCTCACACCTGTGGGTGCTCGCTCACACCTGTGGGTGCTCGCTCACACCTGTGGGTGCTCGCTCACACCTGTGGGTGCTCGCTCACACCTGTGGGTGCTCGCTCACACCTGTGGGTGCTCGCTCACACCTGTGGGTGCTCGCTCACACCTGTGGGTGCTCGCTCACACCTGTGGGTGCTCGCTCACACCTGTGGGTGCTCGCTCACACCTGTGGGTGCTCGCTCACACCTGTGGGTGCTCGCTCACACCTGTGGGTGCTCGCTCACACCTGTGGGTGCTCGCTCACACCTGTGGGTGCTCGCTCACACCTGTGGGTGCTCGCTCACACCTGTGGGTGCTCGCTCACACCTGTGGGTGCTCGCTCACACCTGTGGGTGCTCGCTCACACCTGTGGGTGCTCGCTCACACCTGTGGGTGCTCGCTCACACCTGTGGGTGCTCGCTCACACCTGTGGGTGCTCGCTCACACCTGTGGGTGCTCGCTCACACCTGTGGGTGCTGTGGGTGCTCGCTCACACCTGTGGGTGCTCGCTCACACCTGTGGGTGCTCGCTCACACCTGTGGGTGCTCGCTCACACCTGTGGGTGCTCGCTCACACCTGTGGGTGCTCGCTCACACCTGTGGGTGCTCGCTCACACCTGTGGGTGCTCGCTCACACCTGTGGGTGCTCGCTCACACCTGTGGGTGCTCGCTCACACCTGTGGGTGCTCGCTCACACCTGTGGGTGCTCGCTCACACCTGTGGGTGCTCGCTCACACCTGTGGGTGCTCGCTCACACCTGTGGGTGCTCGCTCACACCTGTGGGTGCTCGCTCACACCTGTGGGTGCTCGCTCACACCTGTGGGTGCTCGCTCACACCTGTGGGTGCTCGCTCACACCTGTGGGTGCTCGCTCACACCTGTGGGTGCTCGCTCACACCTGTGGGTGCTCGCTCACACCTGTGGGTGCTCGCTCACACCTGTGGGTGCTCGCTCACACCTGTGGGTGCTCGCTCACACCTGTGGGTGCTCGCTCACACCTGTGGGTGCTCGCTCACACCTGTGGGTGCTCGCTCACACCTGTGGGTGCTCGCTCACACCTGTGGGTGCTCGCTCACACCTGTGGGTGCTCGCTCACACCTGTGGGTGCTCGCTCACACCTGTGGGTGCTCGCTCACACCTGTGGGTGCTCGCTCACACCTGTGGGTGCTCGCTCACACCTGTGGGTGCTCGCTCACACCTGTGGGTGCTCGCTCACACCTGTGGGTGCTCGCTCACACCTGTGGGTGCTCGCTCACACCTGTGGGTGCTCGCTCACACCTGTGGGTGCTCGCTCACACCTGTGGGTGCTCGCTCACACCTGTGGGTGCTCGCTCACACCTGTGGGTGCTCGCTCACACCTGTGGGTGCTCGCTCACACCTGTGGGTGCTCGCTCACACCTGTGGGTGCTCGCTCACACCTGTGGGTGCTCGCTCACACCTGTGGGTGCTCGCTCACACCTGTGGGTGCTCGCTCACACCTGTGGGTGCTCGCTCACACCTGTGGGTGCTCGCTCACACCTGTGGGTGCTCGCTCACACCTGTGGGTGCTCGCTCACACCTGTGGGTGCTCGCTCACACCTGTGGGTGCTCGCTCACACCTGTGGGTGCTCGCTCACACCTGTGGGTGCTCGCTCACACCTGTGGGTGCTCGCTCACACCTGTGGGTGCTCGCTCACACCTGTGGGTGCTCGCTCACACCTGTGGGTGCTCGCTCACACCTGTGGGTGCTCGCTCACACCTGTGGGTGCTCGCTCACACCTGTGGGTGCTCGCTCACACCTGTGGGTGCTCGCTCACACCTGTGGGTGCTCGCTCACACCTGTGGGTGCTCGCTCACACCTGTGGGTGCTCGCTCACACCTGTGGGTGCTCGCTCACACCTGTGGGTGCTCGCTCACACCTGTGGGTGCTCGCTCACACCTGTGGGTGCTCGCTCACACCTGTGGGTGCTCGCTCACACCTGTGGGTGCTCGCTCACACCTGTGGGTGCTCGCTCACACCTGTGGGTGCTCGCTCACACCTGTGGGTGCTCGCTCACACCTGTGGGTGCTCGCTCACACCTGTGGGTGCCGCTCACACCTGTGGGTGCTCGCTCACACCTGTGGGTGCTCGCTCACACCTGTGGGTGCTCGCTCACACCTGTGGGTGCTCGCTCACACCTGTGGGTGCTCGCTCACACCTGTGGGTGCTCGCTCACACCTGTGGGTGCTCGCTCACACCTGTGGGTGCTCGCTCACACCTGTGGGTGCTCGCTCACACCTGTGGGTGCTCGCTCACACCTGTGGGTGCTCGCTCACACCTGTGGGTGCTCGCTCACACCTGTGGGTGCTCGCTCACACCTGTGGGTGCTCGCTCACACCTGTGGGTGCTCGCTCACACCTGTGGGTGCTCGCTCACACCTGTGGGTGCTCGCTCACACCTGTGGGTGCTCGCTCACACCTGTGGGTGCTCGCTCACACCTGTGGGTGCTCGCTCACACCTGTGGGTGCTCGCTCACACCTGTGGGTGCTCGCTCACACCTGTGGGTGCTCGCTCACACCTGTGGGTGCTCGCTCACACCTGTGGGTGCTCGCTCACACCTGTGGGTGCTCGCTCACACCTGTGGGTGCTCGCTCACACCTGTGGGTGCTCGCTCACACCTGTGGGTGCTCGCTCACACCTGTGGGTGCTCGCTCACACCTGTGGGTGCTCGCTCACACCTGTGGGTGCTCGCTCACACCTGTGGGTGCTCGCTCACACCTGTGGGTGCTCGCTCACACCTGTGGGTGCTCGCTCACACCTGTGGGTGCTCGCTCACACCTGTGGGTGCTCGCTCACACCTGTGGGTGCTCGCTCACACCTGTGGGTGCTCGCTCACACCTGTGGGTGCTCGCTCACACCTGTGGGTGCTCGCTCACACCTGTGGGTGCTCGCTCACACCTGTGGGTGCTCGCTCACACCTGTGGGTGCTCGCTCACACCTGTGGGTGCTCGCTCACACCTGTGGGTGCTCGCTCACACCTGTGGGTGCTCGCTCACACCTGTGGGTGCTCGCTCACACCTGTGGGTGCTCGCTCACACCTGTGGGTGCTCGCTCACACCTGTGGGTGCTCGCTCACACCTGTGGGTGCTCGCTCACACCTGTGGGTGCTCGCTCACACCTGTGGGTGCTCGCTCACACCTGTGGGTGCTCGCTCACACCTGTGGGTGCTCGCTCACACCTGTGGGTGCTCGCTCACACCTGTGGGTGCTCGCTCACACCTGTGGGTGCTCGCTCACACCTGTGGGTGCTCGCTCACACCTGTGGGTGCTCGCTCACACCTGTGGGTGCTCGCTCACACCTGTGGGTGCTCGCTCACACCTGTGGGTGCTCGCTCACACCTGTGGGTGCTCGCTCACACCTGTGGGTGCTCGCTCACACCTGTGGGTGCTCGCTCACACCTGTGGGTGCTCGCTCACACCTGTGGGTGCTCGCTCACACCTGTGGGTGCTCGCTCACACCTGTGGGTGCTCGCTCACACCTGTGGGTGCTCGCTCACACCTGTGGGTGCTCGCTCACACCTGTGGGTGCTCGCTCACACCTGTGGGTGCTCGCTCACACCTGTGGGTGCTCGCTCACACCTGTGGGTGCTCGCTCACACCTGTGGGTGCTCGCTCACACCTGTGGGTGCTCGCTCACACCTGTGGGTGCTCGCTCACACCTGTGGGTGCTCGCTCACACCTGTGGGTGCTCGCTCACACCTGTGGGTGCTCGCTCACACCTGTGGGTGCTCGCTCACACCTGTGGGTGCTCGCTCACACCTGTGGGTGCTCGCTCACACCTGTGGGTGCTCGCTCACACCTGTGGGTGCTCGCTCACACCTGTGGGTGCTCGCTCACACCTGTGGGTGCTCGCTCACACCTGTGGGTGCTCGCTCACACCTGTGGGTGCTCGCTCACACCTGTGGGTGCTCGCTCACACCTGTGGGTGCTCGCTCACACCTGTGGGTGCTCGCTCACACCTGTGGGTGCTCGCTCACACCTGTGGGTGCTCGCTCACACCTGTGGGTGCTCGCTCACACCTGTGGGTGCTCGCTCACACCTGTGGGTGCTCGCTCACACCTGTGGGTGCTCGCTCACACCTGTGGGTGCTCGCTCACCTGTGGGTGCTCGCTCACACCTGTGGGTGCTCGCTCACACCTGTGGGTGCTCGCTCACACCTGTGGGTGCTCGCTCACACCTGTGGGTGCTCGCTCACACCTGTGGGTGCTCGCTCACACCTGTGGGTGCTCGCTCACACCTGTGGGTGCTCGCTCACACCTGTGGGTGCTCGCTCACACCTGTGGGTGCTCGCTCACACCTGTGGGTGCTCGCTCACACCTGTGGGTGCTCGCTCACACCTGTGGGTGCTCGCTCACACCTGTGGGTGCTCGCTCACACCTGTGGGTGCTCGCTCACACCTGTGGGTGCTCGCTCACACCTGTGGGTGCTCGCTCACACCTGTGGGTGCTCGCTCACACCTGTGGGTGCTCGCTCACACCTGTGGGTGCTCGCTCACACCTGTGGGTGCTCGCTCACACCTGTGGGTGCTCGCTCACACCTGTGGGTGCTCGCTCACACCTGTGGGTGCTCGCTCACACCTGTGGGTGCTCGCTCACACCTGTGGGTGCTCGCTCACACCTGTGGGTGCTCGCTCACACCTGTGGGTGCTCGCTCACACCTGTGGGTGCTCGCTCACACCTGTGGGTGCTCGCTCACACCTGTGGGTGCTCGCTCACACCTGTGGGTGCTCGCTCACACCTGTGGGTGCTCGCTCACACCTGTGGGTGCTCGCTCACACCTGTGGGTGCTCGCTCACACCTGTGGGTGCTCGCTCACACCTGTGGGTGCTCGCTCACACCTGTGGGTGCTCGCTCACACCTGTGGGTGCTCGCTCACACCTGTGGGTGCTCGCTCACACCTGTGGGTGCTCGCTCACACCTGTGGGTGCTCGCTCACACCTGTGGGTGCTCGCTCACACCTGTGGGTGCTCGCTCACACCTGTGGGTGCTCGCTCACACCTGTGGGTGCTCGCTCACACCTGTGGGTGCTCGCTCACACCTGTGGGTGCTCGCTCACACCTGTGGGTGCTCGCTCACACCTGTGGGTGCTCGCTCACACCTGTGGGTGCTCGCTCACACCTGTGGGTGCTCGCTCACACCTGTGGGTGCTCGCTCACACCTGTGGGTGCTCGCTCACACCTGTGGGTGCTCGCTCACACCTGTGGGTGCTCGCTCACACCTGTGGGTGCTCGCTCACACCTGTGGGTGCTCGCTCACACCTGTGGGTGCTCGCTCACACCTGTGGGTGCTCGCTCACACCTGTGGGTGCTCGCTCACACCTGTGGGTGCTCGCTCACACCTGTGGGTGCTCGCTCACACCTGTGGGTGCTCGCTCACACCTGTGGGTGCTCGCTCACACCTGTGGGTGCTCGCTCACACCTGTGGGTGCTCGCTCACACCTGTGGGTGCTCGCTCACACCTGTGGGTGCTCGCTCACACCTGTGGGTGCTCGCTCACACCTGTGGGTGCTCGCTCACACCTGTGGGTGCTCGCTCACACCTGTGGGTGCTCGCTCACACCTGTGGGTGCTCGCTCACACCTGTGGGTGCTCGCTCACACCTGTGGGTGCTCGCTCACACCTGTGGGTGCTCGCTCACACCTGTGGGTGCTCGCTCACACCTGTGGGTGCTCGCTCACACCTGTGGGTGCTCGCTCACACCTGTGGGTGCTCGCTCACACCTGTGGGTGCTCGCTCACACCTGTGGGTGCTCGCTCACACCTGTGGGTGCTCGCTCACACCTGTGGGTGCTCGCTCACACCTGTGGGTGCTCGCTCACACCTGTGGGTGCTCGCTCACACCTGTGGGTGCTCGCTCACACCTGTGGGTGCTCGCTCACACCTGTGGGTGCTCGCTCACACCTGTGGGTGCTCGCTCACACCTGTGGGTGCTCGCTCACACCTGTGGGTGCTCGCTCACACCTGTGGGTGCTCGCTCACACCTGTGGGTGCTCGCTCACACCTGTGGGTGCTCGCTCACACCTGTGGGTGCTCGCTCACACCTGTGGGTGCTCGCTCACACCTGTGGGTGCTCGCTCACACCTGTGGGTGCTCGCTCACACCTGTGGGTGCTCGCTCACACCTGTGGGTGCTCGCTCACACCTGTGGGTGCTCGCTCACACCTGTGGGTGCTCGCTCACACCTGTGGGTGCTCGCTCACACCTGTGGGTGCTCGCTCACACCTGTGGGTGCTCGCTCACACCTGTGGGTGCTCGCTCACACCTGTGGGTGCTCGCTCACACCTGTGGGTGCTCGCTCACACCTGTGGGTGCTCGCTCACACCTGTGGGTGCTCGCTCACACCTGTGGGTGCTCGCTCACACCTGTGGGTGCTCGCTCACACCTGTGGGTGCTCGCTCACACCTGTGGGTGCTCGCTCACACCTGTGGGTGCTCGCTCACACCTGTGGGTGCTCGCTCACACCTGTGGGTGCTCGCTCACACCTGTGGGTGCTCGCTCACACCTGTGGGTGCTCGCTCACACCTGTGGGTGCTCGCTCACACCTGTGGGTGCTCGCTCACACCTGTGGGTGCTCGCTCACACCTGTGGGTGCTCGCTCACACCTGTGGGTGCTCGCTCACACCTGTGGGTGCTCGCTCACACCTGTGGGTGCTCGCTCACACCTGTGGGTGCTCGCTCACACCTGTGGGTGCTCGCTCACACCTGTGGGTGCTCGCTCACACCTGTGGGTGCTCGCTCACACCTGTGGGTGCTCGCTCACACCTGTGGGTGCTCGCTCACACCTGTGGGTGCTCGCTCACACCTGTGGGTGCTCGCTCACACCTGTGGGTGCTCGCTCACACCTGTGGGTGCTCGCTCACACCTGTGGGTGCTCGCTCACACCTGTGGGTGCTCGCTCACACCTGTGGGTGCTCGCTCACACCTGTGGGTGCTCGCTCACACCTGTGGGTGCTCGCTCACACCTGTGGGTGCTCGCTCACACCTGTGGGTGCTCGCTCACACCTGTGGGTGCTCGCTCACACCTGTGGGTGCTCGCTCACACCTGTGGGTGCTCGCTCACACCTGTGGGTGCTCGCTCACACCTGTGGGTGCTCGCTCACACCTGTGGGTGCTCGCTCACACCTGTGGGTGCTCGCTCACACCTGTGGGTGCTCGCTCACACCTGTGGGTGCTCGCTCACACCTGTGGGTGCTCGCTCACACCTGTGGGTGCTCGCTCACACCTG
This sequence comes from Procambarus clarkii, assembly GCF_020424385.1. NCBI lineage: Eukaryota > Metazoa > Arthropoda > Malacostraca > Decapoda > Cambaridae > Procambarus > Procambarus clarkii. The sequence continues at coordinate 9,472 of NW_025567085.1, read as the reverse complement.
TGGGTGCTCGCTCACACCTGTGGGTGCTCGCTCACACCTGTGGGTGCTCGCTCACACCTGTGGGTGCTCGCTCACACCTGTGGGTGCTCGCTCACACCTGTGGGTGCTCGCTCACACCTGTGGGTGCTCGCTCACACCTGTGGGTGCTCGCTCACACCTGTGGGTGCTCGCTCACACCTGTGGGTGCTCGCTCACACCTGTGGGTGCTCGCTCACACCTGTGGGTGCTCGCTCACACCTGTGGGTGCTCGCTCACACCTGTGGGTGCTCGCTCACACCTGTGGGTGCTCGCTCACACCTGTGGGTGCTCGCTCACACCTGTGGGTGCTCGCTCACACCTGTGGGTGCTCGCTCACACCTGTGGGTGCTCGCTCACACCTGTGGGTGCTCGCTCACACCTGTGGGTGCTCGCTCACACCTGTGGGTGCTCGCTCACACCTGTGGGTGCTCGCTCACACCTGTGGGTGCTCGCTCACACCTGTGGGTGCTCGCTCACACCTGTGGGTGCTCGCTCACACCTGTGGGTGCTCGCTCACACCTGTGGGTGCTCGCTCACACCTGTGGGTGCTCGCTCACACCTGTGGGTGCTCGCTCACACCTGTGGGTGCTCGCTCACACCTGTGGGTGCTCGCTCACACCTGTGGGTGCTCGCTCACACCTGTGGGTGCTCGCTCACACCTGTGGGTGCTCGCTCACACCTGTGGGTGCTCGCTCACACCTGTGGGTGCTCGCTCACACCTGTGGGTGCTCGCTCACACCTGTGGGTGCTCGCTCACACCTGTGGGTGCTCGCTCACACCTGTGGGTGCTCGCTCACACCTGTGGGTGCTCGCTCACACCTGTGGGTGCTCGCTCACACCTGTGGGTGCTCGCTCACACCTGTGGGTGCTCGCTCACACCTGTGGGTGCTCGCTCACACCTGTGGGTGCTCGCTCACACCTGTGGGTGCTCGCTCACACCTGTGGGTGCTCGCTCACACCTGTGGGTGCTCGCTCACACCTGTGGGTGCTCGCTCACACCTGTGGGTGCTCGCTCACACCTGTGGGTGCTCGCTCACACCTGTGGGTGCTCGCTCACACCTGTGGGTGCTCGCTCACACCTGTGGGTGCTCTCGCTCACACCTGTGGGTGCTCGCTCACACCTGTGGGTGCTCGCTCACACCTGTGGGTGCTCGCTCACACCTGTGGGTGCTCGCTCACACCTGTGGGTGCTCGCTCACACCTGTGGGTGCTCGCTCACACCTGTGGGTGCTCGCTCACACCTGTGGGTGCTCGCTCACACCTGTGGGTGCTCGCTCACACCTGTGGGTGCTCGCTCACACCTGTGGGTGCTCGCTCACACCTGTGGGTGCTCGCTCACACCTGTGGGTGCTCGCTCACACCTGTGGGTGCTCGCTCACACCTGTGGGTGCTCGCTCACACCTGTGGGTGCTCGCTCACACCTGTGGGTGCTCGCTCACACCTGTGGGTGCTCGCTCACACCTGTGGGTGCTCGCTCACACCTGTGGGTGCTCGCTCACACCTGTGGGTGCTCGCTCACACCTGTGGGTGCTCGCTCACACCTGTGGGTGCTCGCTCACACCTGTGGGTGCTCGCTCACACCTGTGGGTGCTCGCTCACACCTGTGGGTGCTCGCTCACACCTGTGGGTGCTCGCTCACACCTGTGGGTGCTCGCTCACACCTGTGGGTGCTCGCTCACACCTGTGGGTGCTCGCTCACACCTGTGGGTGCTCGCTCACACCTGTGGGTGCTCGCTCACACCTGTGGGTGCTCGCTCACACCTGTGGGTGCTCGCTCACACCTGTGGGTGCTCGCTCACACCTGTGGGTGCTCGCTCACACCTGTGGGTGCTCGCTCACACCTGTGGGTGCTCGCTCACACCTGTGGGTGCTCGCTCACACCTGTGGGTGCTCGCTCACACCTGTGGGTGCTCGCTCACACCTGTGGGTGCTCGCTCACACCTGTGGGTGCTCGCTCACACCTGTGGGTGCTCGCTCACACCTGTGGGTGCTCGCTCACACCTGTGGGTGCTCGCTCACACCTGTGGGTGCTCGCTCACACCTGTGGGTGCTCGCTCACACCTGTGGGTGCTCGCTCACACCTGTGGGTGCTCGCTCACACCTGTGGGTGCTCGCTCACACCTGTGGGTGCTCGCTCACACCTGTGGGTGCTCGCTCACACCTGTGGGTGCTCGCTCACACCTGTGGGTGCTCGCTCACACCTGTGGGTGCTCGCTCACACCTGTGGGTGCTCGCTCACACCTGTGGGTGCTCGCTCACACCTGTGGGTGCTCGCTCACACCTGTGGGCTCGCTCACACCTGTGGGTGCTCGCTCACACCTGTGGGTGCTCGCTCACACCTGTGGGTGCTCGCTCACACCTGTGGGTGCTCGCTCACACCTGTGGGTGCTCGCTCACACCTGTGGGTGCTCGCTCACACCTGTGGGTGCTCGCTCACACCTGTGGGTGCTCGCTCACACCTGTGGGTGCTCGCTCACACCTGTGGGTGCTCGCTCACACCTGTGGGTGCTCGCTCACACCTGTGGGTGCTCGCTCACACCTGTGGGTGCTCGCTCACACCTGTGGGTGCTCGCTCACACCTGTGGGTGCTCGCTCACACCTGTGGGTGCTCGCTCACACCTGTGGGTGCTCGCTCACACCTGTGGGTGCTCGCTCACACCTGTGGGTGCTCGCTCACACCTGTGGGTGCTCGCTCACACCTGTGGGTGCTCGCTCACACCTGTGGGTGCTCGCTCACACCTGTGGGTGCTCGCTCACACCTGTGGGTGCTCGCTCACACCTGTGGGTGCTCGCTCACACCTGTGGGTGCTCGCTCACACCTGTGGGTGCTCGCTCACACCTGTGGGTGCTCGCTCACACCTGTGGGTGCTCGCTCACACCTGTGGGTGCTCGCTCACACCTGTGGGTGCTCGCTCACACCTGTGGGTGCTCGCTCACACCTGTGGGTGCTCGCTCACACCTGTGGGTGCTCGCTCACACCTGTGGGTGCTCGCTCACACCTGTGGGTGCTCGCTCACACCTGTGGGTGCTCGCTCACACCTGTGGGTGCTCGCTCACACCTGTGGGTGCTCGCTCACACCTGTGGGTGCTCGCTCACACCTGTGGGTGCTCGCTCACACCTGTGGGTGCTCGCTCACACCTGTGGGTGCTCGCTCACACCTGTGGGTGCTCGCTCACACCTGTGGGTGCTCACACCTGTGGGTGCTCGCTCACACCTGTGGGTGCTCGCTCACACCTGTGGGTGCTCGCTCACACCTGTGGGTGCTCGCTCACACCTGTGGGTGCTCGCTCACACCTGTGGGTGCTCGCTCACACCTGTGGGTGCTCGCTCACACCTGTGGGTGCTCGCTCACACCTGTGGGTGCTCGCTCACACCTGTGGGTGCTCGCTCACACCTGTGGGTGCTCGCTCACACCTGTGGGTGCTCGCTCACACCTGTGGGTGCTCGCTCACACCTGTGGGTGCTCGCTCACACCTGTGGGTGCTCGCTCACACCTGTGGGTGCTCGCTCACACCTGTGGGTGCTCGCTCACACCTGTGGGTGCTCGCTCACACCTGTGGGTGCTCGCTCACACCTGTGGGTGCTCGCTCACACCTGTGGGTGCTCGCTCACACCTGTGGGTGCTCGCTCACACCTGTGGGTGCTCGCTCACACCTGTGGGTGCTCGCTCACACCTGTGGGTGCTCGCTCACACCTGTGGGTGCTCGCTCACACCTGTGGGTGCTCGCTCACACCTGTGGGTGCTCGCTCACACCTGTGGGTGCTCGCTCACACCTGTGGGTGCTCGCTCACACCTGTGGGTGCTCGCTCACACCTGTGGGTGCTCGCTCACACCTGTGGGTGCTCGCTCACACCTGTGGGTGCTCGCTCACACCTGTGGGTGCTCGCTCACACCTGTGGGTGCTCGCTCACACCTGTGGGTGCTCGCTCACACCTGTGGGTGCTCGCTCACACCTGTGGGTGCTCGCTCACACCTGTGGGTGCTCGCTCACACCTGTGGGTGCTCGCTCACACCTGTGGGTGCTCGCTCACACCTGTGGGTGCTCGCTCACACCTGTGGGTGCTCGCTCACACCTGTGGGTGCTCGCTCACACCTGTGGGTGCTCGCTCACACCTGTGGGTGCTCGCTCACACCTGTGGGTGCTCGCTCACACCTGTGGGTGCTCGCTCACACCTGTGGGTGCTCGCTCACACCTGTGGGTGCTCGCTCACACCTGTGGGTGCTCGCTCACACCTGTGGGTGCTCGCTCACACCTGTGGGTGCTCGCTCACACCTGTGGGTGCTCGCTCACACCTGTGGGTGCTCGCTCACACCTGTGGGTGCTCGCTCACACCTGTGGGTGCTCGCTCACACCTGTGGGTGCTCGCTCACACCTGTGGGTGCTCGCTCACACCTGTGGGTGCTCGCTCACACCTGTGGGTGCTCGCTCACACCTGTGGGTGCTCGCTCACACCTGTGGGTGCTCGCTCACACCTGTGGGTGCTCGCTCACACCTGTGGGTGCTCGCTCACACCTGTGGGTGCTCGCTCACACCTGTGGGTGCTCGCTCACACCTGTGGGTGCTCGCTCACACCTGTGGGTGCTCGCTCACACCTGTGGGTGCTCGCTCACACCTGTGGGTGCTCGCTCACACCTGTGGGTGCTCGCTCACACCTGTGGGTGCTCGCTCACACCTGTGGGTGCTCGCTCACACCTGTGGGTGCTCGCTCACACCTGTGGGTGCTCGCTCACACCTGTGGGTGCTCGCTCACACCTGTGGGTGCTCGCTCACACCTGTGGGTGCTCGCTCACACCTGTGGGTGCTCGCTCACACCTGTGGGTGCTCGCTCACACCTGTGGGTGCTCGCTCACACCTGTGGGTGCTCGCTCACACCTGTGGGTGCTCGCTCACACCTGTGGGTGCTCGCTCACACCTGTGGGTGCTCGCTCACACCTGTGGGTGCTCGCTCACACCTGTGGGTGCTCGCTCACACCTGTGGGTGCTCGCTCACACCTGTGGGTGCTCGCTCACACCTGTGGGTGCTCGCTCACACCTGTGGGTGCTCGCTCACACCTGTGGGTGCTCGCTCACACCTGTGGGTGCTCGCTCACACCTGTGGGTGCTCGCTCACACCTGTGGGTGCTCGCTCACACCTGTGGGTGCTCGCTCACACCTGTGGGTGCTCGCTCACACCTGTGGGTGCTCGCTCACACCTGTGGGTGCTCGCTCACACCTGTGGGTGCTCGCTCACACCTGTGGGTGCTCGCTCACACCTGTGGGTGCTCGCTCACACCTGTGGGTGCTCGCTCACACCTGTGGGTGCTCGCTCACACCTGTGGGTGCTCGCTCACACCTGTGGGTGCTCGCTCACACCTGTGGGTGCTCGCTCACACCTGTGGGTGCTCGCTCACACCTGTGGGTGCTCGCTCACACCTGTGGGTGCTCGCTCACACCTGTGGGTGCTCGCTCACACCTGTGGGTGCCCGCTCAGACCTGTGGGTGCTCGCTCACACCTGTGGGTGCCCGCTCACACCTGTGGGTGCCCGCTCACACCTGTGGGTGCCGCTCACACCTGTGGGTGCTCGCTCACACCTGTGGGTGCTCGCTCACACCTGTGGGTGCTCGCTCACACCTGTGGGTGCTCGCTCACACCTGTGGGTGCTCGCTCACACCTGTGGGTGCTCGCTCACACCTGTGGGTGCTCGCTCACACCTGTGGGTGCTCGCTCACACCTGTGGGTGCTCGCTCACACCTGTGGGTGCTCGCTCACACCTCTCGCTCACACCTGTGGGTGCTCGCTCACACCTGTGGGTGCTCGCTCACACCTGTGGGTGCTCGCTCACACCTGTGGGTGCTCGCTCACACCTGTGGGTGCTCGCTCACACCTGTGGGTGCTCGCTCACACCTGTGGGTGCTCGCTCACACCTGTGGGTGCTCGCTCACACCTGTGGGTGCTCGCTCACACCTGTGGGTGCTCGCTCACACCTGTGGGTGCTCGCTCACACCTGTGGGTGCTCGCTCACACCTGTGGGTGCTCGCTCACACCTGTGGGTGCTCGCTCACACCTGTGGGTGCTCGCTCACACCTGTGGGTGCTCGCTCACACCTGTGGGTGCTCGCTCACACCTGTGGGTGCTCGCTCACACCTGTGGGTGCTCGCTCAGACCTGTGGGTGCTCGCTCACACCTGTGGGTGCTCGCTCACACCTGTGGGTGCTCGCTCACACCTGTGGGTGCTCGCCTCACACCTGTGGGTGCTCGCTCACACCTGTGGGTGCTCGCTCACACCTGTGGGTGCTCGCTCACACCTGTGGGTGCTCGCTCACACCTGTGGGTGCTCGCTCACACCTGTGGGTGCTCGCTCACACCTGTGGGTGCTCGCTCACACCTGTGGGTGCTCGCTCACCTCTGTGGGTGCTCGCTCACACCTGTGGGTGCTCGCTCACACCTGTGGGTGCTCGCTCACACCTGTGGGTGCTCGCTCACACCTGTGGGTGCTCGCTCACACCTGTGGGTGCTCGCTCACACCTGTGGGTGCTCGCTCACACCTGTGGGTGCTCGCTCACACCTGTGGGTGCTCGCTCAGACCTGTGGGTGCTCGCTCACACCTGTGGGTGCTCGCTCACACCTGTTGGTGCTCGCTCACACCTGTGGGTGCTCGCTCACACCTGTGGGTGCTCGCTCACACCTGTGGGTGCTCGCTCACACCTGTGGGTGCTCGCTCACACCTGTGGGTGCTCGCTCACACCTGTGGGTGCTCGCTCACACCTGTGGGTGCTCGCTCACACCTGTGGGTGCTCGCTCACACCTGTGGGTGCTCGCTCACACCTGTGGGTGCTCGCTCACACCTGTGGGTGCTCGCTCACACCTGTGGGTGCTCGCTCACACCTGTGGGTGCTCGCTCACACCTGTGGGTGCTCGCTCACACCTGTGGGTGCTCGCTCACACCTGTGGGTGCTCGCTCACACCTGTGGGTGCTCGCTCACACCTGTGGGTGCTCGCTCACACCTGTGGGTGCTCGCTCACACCTGTGGGTGCTCGCTCACACCTGTGGGTGCTCGCTCACACCTGTGGGTGCTCGCTCACACCTGTGGGTGCTCCGCTCACACCTGTGGGTGCTCGCTCACACCTGTGGGTGCTCGCTCACACCTGTGGGTGCTCGCTCACACCTGTGGGTGCTCGCTCACACCTGTGGGTGCTCGCTCACACCTGTGGGTGCTCGCTCACACCTGTGGGTGCTCGCTCACACCTGTGGGTGCTCGCTCACACCTGTGGGTGCTCGCTCACACCTGTGGGTGCTCGCTCACACCTGTGGGTGCTCGCTCACACCTGTGGGTGCTCGCTCACACCTGTGGGTGCTCGCTCACACCTGTGGGTGCTCGCTCACACCTGTGGGTGCTCGCTCACACCTGTGGGTGCTCGCTCACACCTGTGGGTGCTCGCTCACACCTGTGGGTGCTCGCTCACACCTGTGGGTGCTCGCTCACACCTGTGGGTGCTCGCTCACACCTGTGGGTGCTCGCTCACACCTGTGGGTGCTCGCTCACACCTGTGGGTGCTCGCTCACACCTGTGGGTGCTCGCTCACACCTGTGGGTGCTCGCTCACACCTGTGGGTGCTCGCTCACACCTGTGGGTGCTCGCTCACACCTGTGGGTGCTCGCTCACACCTGTGGGTGCTCGCTCACACCTGTGGGTGCTCGCTCACACCTGTGGGTGCTCGCTCACACCTGTGGGTGCTCGCTCACACCTGTGGGTGCTCGCTCACACCTGTGGGTGCTCGCTCACACCTGTGGGTGCTCGCTCACACCTGTGGGTGCTCGCTCACACCTGTGGGTGCTCGCTCACACCTGTGGGTGCTCGCTCACACCTGTGGGTGCTCGCTCACACCTGTGGGTGCTCGCTCACACCTGTGGGTGCTCGCTCACACCTGTGGGTGCTCGCTCACACCTGTGGGTGCTCGCTCACACCTGTGGGTGCTCGCTCACACCTGTGGGTGCTCGCTCACACCTGTGGGTGCTCGCTCACACCTGTGGGTGCTCGCTCACACCTGTGGGTGCTCGCTCACACCTGTGGGTGCTCGCTCACACCTGTGGGTGCTCGCTCACACCTGTGGGTGCTCGCTCACACCTGTGGGTGCTCGCTCACACCTGTGGGTGCTCGCTCACACCTGTGGGTGCTCGCTCACACCTGTGGGTGCTCGCTCACACCTGTGGGTGCTCGCTCACACCTGTGGGTGCTCGCTCACACCTGTGGGTGCTCGCTCACACCTGTGGGTGCCCGCTCAGACCTGTGGGTGCTCGCTCACACCTGTGGGTGCTCGCTCACACCTGTGGGTGCTCGCTCACACCTGTGGGTGCTCGCTCACACCTGTGGGTGCTCGCTCACACCTGTGGGTGCCCGCTCACACCTGTGGGTGCTCGCTCACACCTGTGGGTGCTCGCTCACACCTGTGGGTGCTCGCTCACACCTGTGGGTGCTCGCTCACACCTGTGGGTGCTCTCTCACACCTGTGGGTGCTCGCTCACACCTGTGGGTGCTCGCTCACACCTGTGGGTGCTCGCTCACACCTGTGGGTGCTCGCTCACACCTGTGGGTGCTCGCTCACACCTGTGGGTGCTCGCTCACACCTGTGGGTGCTCGCTCACACCTGTGGGTGCTCGCTCACACCTGTGGGTGCTCGCTCACACCTGTGGGTGCTCGCTCACACCTGTGGGTGCTCGCTCACACCTGTGGGTGCTCGCTCACACCTGTGGGTGCTCGCTCACACCTGTGGGTGCTCGCTCACACCTGTGGGTGCTCGCTCACACCTGTGGGTGCTCGCTCACACCTGTGGGTGCTCGCTCACACCTGTGGGTGCTCGCTCACACCTGTGGGTGCTCGCTCACACCTGTGGGTGCTCGCTCACACCTGTGGGTGCTCGCTCACACCTGTGGGTGCTCGCTCACACCTGTGGGTGCTCGCTCACACCTGTGGGTGCTCGCTCACACCTGTGGGTGCTCGCTCACACCTGTGGGTGCTCGCTCACACCTGTGGGTGCTCGCTCACACCTGTGGGTGCTCGCTCACACCTGTGGGTGCTCGCTCACACCTGTGGGTGCCCGCTCACACCTGTGGGTGCTCGCTCACACCTGTGGGTGCCCGCTCACACCTGTGGGTGCTCGCTCACACCTGTGGGTGCTCGCTCACACCTGTGGGTGCTCGCTCACACCTGTGGGTGCTCGCTCACACCTGTGGGTGCTCGCTCACACCTGTGGGTGCTCGCTCACACCTGTGGGTGCTCGCTCACACCTGTGGGTGCTCGCTCACACCTGTGGGTGCTCGCTCACACCTGTGGGTGCTCGCTCACACCTGTGGGTGCTCGCTCACACCTGTGGGTGCTCGCTCACACCTGTGGGTGCTCGCTCACACCTGTGGGTGCTCGCTCACACCTGTGGGTGCTCGCTCACACCTGTGGGTGCTCGCTCACACCTGTG
>NW_025567084.1:0-18150 GCF_020424385.1 Procambarus clarkii | reverse complement strand
AATAGTAGTAGCAGTAATATATAACCTCCACCAAATGACAGAAGACCCAGTCAAGAGTATGAAAACAACCACATGGCAGTTAACACTATAATTGAGAAGGCAGCCTCTGCTGCCTGTAGAAATAGATCCCACCTGTTCATCATGGAGAACTTCAATCACGGAAGGATTGACTGGGAGAATAAGGAACCGCATGGAGGTGAGGATACGTGGAGAGCCAAACTACTGGAGGTGGTGACTAGAAACTTTTTAACCCAGCATGTCAGAGAACCCACAAGGATGAGAGGAAATGACGAACCAGCGAGACTCGACCTGGTCTTCACCCTGAACGACTCTGACATAAGAGAATACGGTTTGAGGCCCCAGTAGGAATGAGCGACAACAGTGTATTGGTGTTTGAGTACCTGATTGAAGAAGGGTTATTGAACTCGAGGAGGGATACCGAAACCAAGAGGTTAGCATACCGAAAGGGAAACTATGAGGAGATAAGAAAATTCCTAACAGATATAGCATGGGAAACAGAGCTCAGGGAAAAGACGGCCCAAGATATGACGGACTACATCACCCAAACCCCCTCCCTGCTCAGCTCGTTGTTGCCGTGTGGGGGCTTAGTGGGCGGCTGCCGGAGTGTGATGCTTCTTGGGACAGTCCTCTGTCCTTCTCTAGCCTTGTGCTCCTGCTGCCGTCCTCTCTAATTCTGCTGGGCACCTTTTCCTTTTTCTTCTGTTCCGTTTTTCTCCCCTCTCTTCTCCTATCTGCTTGCCGTTTCCTGCCGACCTTTTGCTTGTTCTGGTTCTTCCCTTGGACTTCTTCTATTTTGACGCCCGGGTCCTTGAGGAGTCATACTCTTGCACCCGTAGAACTGTAGTACCCGACGTCGAGAGCGAGGGGAACCTTTTATTGTCAATCCCCCTATCGTCACTGAACCCGATCTCGACGGACTGTCGGTTTCTTAAGGTGGCGTTTGTGGGGCGTATACTCACGACGCACCCCTAGGAGGCCCCGGCAAGATCGGCGATAGCTTCTTGTTGGGTGTCCTGCCTCTAATTGTGGCTCCATGGTGGGTGTGGGGTCACATTCGTGAATGAATTTTCTTTTTCGTAATGATGATGACCCCTATTTCGGCTGTTTCTGCTTTACCTTCTCAGGCTCGTGGGGTGGGCGACCAAGCCTCCGAGTCAGTCCGTGTTGGAAGACCGGGCTCTGTAGCCTCCGCTGCATTGGGCCCCGACCTTGCTCCTCCTTTGGCCTCTGACTCCTTCCCCTGGCTCCCCTCCCTCCTCTGTGGTTGGGTCGAGCCCCAAGCCCCCAGTGGTGACTACCTCGTCCCCTGGCGCGGCTCCTTCTCTAGTTGTAACTAATACGCCTTTTAACCCCTCTCTCTCTGGGGGTTCTCACCGCCGTCCTCGTCACGGCCGCCCTCGCTCGATTCCTTCCAGTTCTGCTACCTATCAGGCCTTGTTTGGTCCCGCTTCGTGGGCCAAATATTTTGATCTCCTCCCTCTTGATTCTGCGCCTCCTGACGATTTCTCCCTCCATCGACATCTCGTTGATTCCGTGGATGCCTCCATTACTTTCAACCCCACTCGTCTCGGTACACGTGTCGTTGCTGCTCCTTCTCAGGATGCAGCTTCCCGCTTGGCTGCCTTATCCTGCCTTGGCAAAACCCCTGTTCGGGTCTCGAAGAACGCTCAGTTGAATGCCAGTGTTGGCACTATTCTGCTCCCGCCCCATGTTGCGACCGGTGTTCGGGACCTGCGCGATTGCCACGACGATATTCGACATATCCTTGCTGCCCAGGGCCATTCTATTCTCCAGGTGGACACGTTTACTCGTCCCCCTCGTGGTAGTCGCCGTCAACCCCTCCGGGTTGTGAAGATAACCTTTGATGGTAGGACCCTTCCACCCTCTGTCATTCTTGCTGGTGCCAGATGCTCTGTCCAGGAGTACATTCCTTCTCCCCGGCTCTGTAACAAGTGCTGGAGGTTTGGGCATGGTGCCCTGCGCTGCTCTGGGACTGTCTCTCTCTGTCCTTTGTGTGGTGGCGAAGGTCACTCTAAGTCGGAGTGCACTGCTCCCCAGGCTCGTTGCCTCAACTGCGGTGAGGCCCATCCTACCTTCTCCCGTGCGTGTGTCCATTACAAGCTTGAGGCAGCCGTCCTCAACTTGAAGCACCGGGAGCGTTTATCTTTTCCTGAGGCGAGACGCCAGGTTCGCCGGCTCCCGCCTTATGCTAATATCTTTTATGCTCGCGTGTTGCGCTCTTCCTCTCCTCGTCCTTCCCGCCTTCCTCAGACTCACAACCGTTTCCGGGCCTTGGACCCTGATGCGCCCACTGCCCCCTCCTCTGTTCCTTTGGGTTCTCTCCCGAAGGATCCACCTCCTGGTCCTCTGTCTGGGGTTCCCCTTCTTTCTACCCGGTCTGTCGTGTCTCCTGTGTCTTCTTCCTCGTCTCCCTCCGTTCCTCCTTCCCATCCATCTCATGACTCTCCCCGCCGCCTGTCGGTGCGGGCTGATGTCCATCACTCTCCAAACGGCCGTCATTGTGTGCTTTCGTTCGGCTTCTCCTGCTGAGACGCTAGAATCCGTTGCCCAGTGCGTGGTTGCTGGGACACCTGTCTCTTTACGTCAGAAGCGTAAGCCTGGCTCCTCTCCTTCCTCCTCCCCGGCGGGTAAGAAGGTTTCGCTTTCTTCCTCGGCCCCTACTTCTGCCTCTCTCGCTCCTTTCCCTCCCATTTCGGTGATTGTGCCCCCTGTTCCTGCTATGGAGGTTTCTTTAGCCCCCGCTTCCCTCTCGGTTGCTGCCCTTGCTGAGGTTCGCTCCCCTCTTTCTACCCCCCCTCTTCCTGCTGCTGTCCTTGACTGCTCCTCTCCGTTGTCTCCTCCTCTTCCTCCTCCTCCTCCGGACCCCGCCCGCCCACCTCTGATCTGTTCTCCCATTTCCTTCCCTCCGTCTTTGCTCAGTTTACCCATGCCCCCTAACCCTGACTTTGCTGACCCTGATCCCGACCCTGATATTCTTTAACGTGCTCTGTTGCTCTTTCGCCTTTGTTTCTTCCTTGTTCTCTGTTTTTGTCCTTTCTCTTCTCGTCGTTGTCCATTCTTCAATGGAACGTTCGAGGTTATTACGCCAATTTCCTTGAACTCCAACTTCTGATTTCGCGGTTTTCGCCCCTTTGTGTCTGTCTCCAGGAGCCGATGCTTGGTGCTCGTCCTGGTCGTTTTCGTGGCTATTCCTTTCTCTCCCCCCCCCCCAGCCCCTGCTGGGGCTTCTAATTCTTTTGCTCTCTTGATTCGTGCTGATGTTCCCTTTGTTCCTTTCCCTTTTCCTTCGCCTCTCCATTGTTCTGCTGCTCGTATCTTTGTGGGGAAATGGTACACAGTTTGTTCCATTTATCTCCCCCCGAGTGTCCCGCTTTCTCTTCCTGATTTGAAACACATCCTTGACTCCTTGCCGGAGCCTGTGCTCCTACTGGGTGATTTCAATTGTCGTCATTCTCTTTGGGGTGACGTTCTGACGAATGCCCGGGGTCGCCTTCTTGAGCCGTTTCTCCTCTCTTCTTCCCTGTCTTCTGAATTCTGGTGAGCCCACTCATTTGGACTCTCGGACTCGCACCCTTTCTTATCTTGATCTTTCTCTCTGCTCTTCTTCTCTTTACTTAGATTTCACGTGGCAGGTTCTTGATGACCTCCATGGAAGTGACCATTTCCCCATCCTTGTTTCCTTTTTCTCTTTTCGCCCTTCCCTCTCTTTCCCTAGGTGGCAGTTTGCTAAGGCGGACTGGACCCTATTTACCCTCAGTGCTACTCTCTCTGACCTCTCCCTTCTGCCTCTCTCTCGCGCTCTCCTCCTTTTTCATGACACTGTCTTCAACGCTGCCCTCCGCTCTATCCCTCACTCTTCCTCTCGGGGTCCACGGAAGTGCGTTCCCTGGTGGAATGCGGACTGTGCTCGGGCTGCCCGCTGTAAGCGTGCAGCCTGGAAGAGGAACCGCTGTAGGCAGACGACCGATTCTTTTCTTTTCTTTCGGAAAGCGAGTGCGGTGGCCCGTAGGGCCATCCGTACGCCTAAACGTGAATGTTAAGCATCTTATGTCTCGACAATTACGTCCGAAACCCCTCTGGCCCAGATCTGGAAGCGTATCCGCAAGATAACGGGTAAGTTCGTTCCCGATGTTTCACCGGTCCTTCACCTCCATGATACTCTTGTGGCGGACCCGTTGCAGGTCGCTTCCGTACTGGGTTCCCACTTTTCTTCTTCATCTTCCCCAATCTTTTCTTCTTCATAAACCTGTCCTTGAGTCTCGTCCTTTAGATTTCTGCACTCATCTTCAGCTTCCCTATAATGATCTCTTCTCTCTCTCTGAACTTCGTTCTCCCCTGGCCCTCTGCGGTTCTACGGCGGCGGGCCCCGATGGTATTCATTATGAGATGCTTCGCCATCTCCCTCCGTGCACGTCTCAGTATTTACTGAGTCTGTATAATCGGATCTGGGAGTCGTCGTCAGTCCCTGAGGACTGGCTAGATGCCGTTGTCCTCCCTGTTCGCAAACCGGGGTCTCTGGGTACTTCCCCTAAGGACTTTCGCCCTATTGCTCTCACAAGTTGTGTCTGCAAACTCTTTGAACGTATGGTTAACGTTCGTCTGATGTGGTTCCTGGAACACCATCACCTCTCCCCTTTTCAATTTGGTTTCCGCAAGTGCCGCAGCACGACAGATGTCCTAGTGAACTTGGAGGTCTATATTCGTACTGCTTTTGCTGCGAAGACCTCCGTTGTTGCCGTCCTTTTTGACCTGGAAAAGGCTTACGACACCACTTGGCGATATCATATTCTATCTCAACTTCATTCTTTTGGCCTTCGTGGTCATCTCCCTCTCTTTCTCCGCAGCTTCCTCTCCCGTCGTTCCTTTCGGGTGCGCCTTGGTACCGCTCTCTCTGCCTCTTTTCAGCAATACGAAGGTGTGCCCCAGGGTAGTGTTCTGAGCACTACTCTTTTTCTGGTTGCCCTCAATGGTCTTCTTTCCTCTCTTCCTTCTGGTGTCTTCTCCGCTCTCTATGTCGATGATCTTGCCCTTTGCTGTCAGGGTGATGATTCGCCTCTCCTTCAGCGCCGGCTTCAACTTGCAATTGATGCCGTGTCGTCTTGGGCCACCGATCATGGCTTCAAGTTCTCTACTTCTAAGACTTGTGCCATGACTTTTACGCGGAAACGGGTTGTTCTTCGTCCCTCTTTGTCACTTTATGGTCATCCCCTTGAATACAAAGATTCCGCGAAGCTTTTGGGGTTATTCCTTGACACTCGTTTGTCTTGGTCTCCCCATATCTCTTACCTCCGTGTTGAGTGCTCTAAGGCCCTTACCCTCCTTCGGGTCTTGTCCCATACTTCTTGGGGGGCAGATAGGCGCACTCTCCTTGCTTTACATTCCTCTCTCCTCCTGTCTAAGCTCGATTATGGTTGCCCTGCTTACTCGTCTGCTTCTCCTCCTACTCTTCGCCGTCTTGATGCTTTGCACCATACTGGGTTGCGCCTCAGTTCTGGTGCCTTTCGTTCGACTCCCGTCCTTAGCTTGTATGTTGACACTGGCTTCCTGTCTCTCCAGGACCGCCGTGATCGCTACTGTCTTCGCTATCTTGCGCGGTCCTTACAACATCCTTCCTCTCGCCTCTGTCGTGCTTTAACTTTTACCCCTCCTGCTGTTCCTGTTCCTCTTCACCACCTCCCTCTTTTTGTCCGGTTATCTCGCCTCCAGGATTCTCTTTCCGTTCGTATTTCTAATGTTTCTCCTCGTGTTGTTCCTTCTTTGCCCCCGTGGAGAGTCCCTCTTCCGCGGTTTTGTACTTCCTTGACCCGTATCACTAAAGCTTTTACCCTTCCTACGGTTCTAAAATGCCTTTTCCTTGAGCACTTTTCTTCTCACTCCCACTCCGTTTCTGTCTTCACCGATGGGTCAAAGTCGGCGGATGGTGTTGGCTACTCTGTTGTTTTTCCTGATCGCACTTATATGTGTCGCTTACCTCCGGAGACTAGCATCTTTACAGCGGAACGTTATGCTATTCTCTATGCTCTTCGTCTCCTGCTTTCTCGTTGTCAGTCTTCCTTTGTAGTTGTTGTTGACTCTTAGGGCCCTCATGGCTCTCGGGTCCTTTAATCCGGTTCATCCTGTAGTTGCCGAGATCCAGCATTGGCTGTTTCTTTTTCACAGTAAATTTAAGTCGGTTGAGTTTTGTTGGGTTCCCAGCCATATTGGTGTGTCTTTAAATGAGCGTGCGGATGCTGCCGCCAAGGAAGCTGTCTGCTCTTGCCCCATCTCTCGTAAAGGCATTCCGTATTCCGACTTTTACCCGGTTATCCATTCCTCAGTCCTTACCCGCTGGTAGGCTTCTTGGCTGTCAGTTACTGGTAACAAGCTCCGTACTCTTAAATGTTGTGTTTCCTCGTGGCCGTCCTCCTTCCACCGTAACCGGCGGTGGGAAACAGCTCTGGCGAGGTTGCGTATTGGCCATACTCGCTTAACCCATGGTCACTTGATGGAGCGCCGCCCTGCTCCTTATTGTCCTTGTTGCATTGTCCCTCTTACGGTCGTGCATGTCCTTCTTGAATGTCCTGACTTCCAGGACGAGCGTGTGTCTTGCTTTCCGACTGCCCCTCGCGGTCACCTGTCCCTCGATAGAATTCTTGGTAACTCGGATACTTTTGATATCGTTCGCCTTATGCGTTTTAGTTCTCGTATTGGCATCCTTGGTGATATTTAGCGCCCTCTGATTATTTTGCACATTTGATGGTGCTACATAGCCTTCCCGGTTTGGTTCCATCTTTTGATAATTACTTACTTACATCACCCAAAAGTGCAAGGACGCAGCAAACAAGTTTGTCCCAGCCCAAAAGGAAAACAGTGAAATGAAGATGAGAAACCCATGGTTTAATCAGAGATGTAGGCTAGCTAAGCAGCAAAGTAAAAGGGCATGGAGAAAATATAGGAATAACAGGACACTGTAGAGCAGAGATAGATACCTGAATGTCAGGATGAGAAGAGAGGCAGAAAGACAATACGAAAATGACATCGCAAGCAAGGCAAAAACTCGGCCTAAATTGCTGCATAGCCACATCAGGAGAAAAACAGTAAAGGAACAGGTTATGAAATTAAGGAGAGGGGCAGAAGGATTCACTACAAACGACAAGGTGTGAGGAACTGAATAAGAAATTCCAGGAGGTCTTCACCTTAGAGCAAGGAGACATCCCAGAGATAAGAGGGAATAGCTAACCAGGAACCACTGGAAGGGTTTGAGATTACCAGCGGGCAAGTAAGGAAGTGTTTACTAGAGTTGGATGTGACAAAGGCTATAGGACCAGATGGTATCTCCCCTTGAATACTAAAGGAAGGAGCAGAAGAACCGTGCCTACCACTCTCCATAGTCTATAACAAATCACTGGCAACAGAGGAACTGCCAGAAATTTGGAAAGCGGCTAACGTAGTCCCGATATACAAGGGGATAGACAGGAGGCACTGAATTACAGGCCAGTGTCCCTAACCTGCATGCAATGCAAGCTGATGGAGAAGATTGTGCGAAGAAAGCTAGTGGAGCACCTGGAGCGAAAGAACTTTGTAACACAGCACCAACATGGGTTCAAGGATGGCAGGTCCTGCCTCACAGGGTTACTTGAATTCTACGACCAAGCAAGAAAGAGAAGGGTGGGCAGACTTCATATTTTTGGATTGTCAGAAAGCCTTTGATACAGTGTCACACAAGAGGCTAGTGAAAAAGCTGGAGATGCAGGCTGGAGTGAAAGGGAAGGTACTCCGTTGGATACAGGAGTACCTAAGCAACAGGAGACAACGAGTCAGTGTGAGGTCTCAGATTGGCGAGACGTTACGAGTGGATTCCCGCAGGGGTCAGTCCTTGGACCTATAATGTTTCTGATATATGTAAACGATCTCCCAGAGGGTATAGAATCGTTTCTCTCAATGTTTGCCGATGATGCAAAAATTATGAGGAAGATTGAAACTGAGGACGATAATAGGAGGCTACAAGATGACCTAAACAGACTGAGTGAATGGATCAACAAAGGCTGTTGAAGTTCAACCCGAGTAAATGCAAAGTAATGAAACTAGGCAGTGGAAACAGGAGGCCAGACACAGGATACAGAATAGGAGATGAAGTACTTAATGAAACGAACAGAGAGAAAGATCTAGGATTTGATATCACACCAAACCCGGGAGGAGTGGTGACAACGAGAGCACTGAACATTCTGAAGTCCGAGGTTGGGGCGACCCCAGACATCAAGTAGTATGGGGGGGGCGAGTGCAGGTGCAGCCAGACCGGCGACCAATCAGCGGAGCCGGCAGCGATCAACATGTAGTTTGGTGGTTGGGTCCGAACAGGTGGCTGGCTGCATACGTTTTGCTCACCCTGGCAAGCCTTGCTGGTGGTGTTGTCATTGTTGGACATGTCGTCCATAGTCGTTTTATATAACCACAACGACGTAATTGTGGAGGGAAGAGCAGGCTCAATCTCTTGAAGGAGATTATCGTCACAGATTGAGCCTGCTCTTCCCTCCACAATTACGTCGTTGTGGTTATATAAAACGACTATGGACGACATGTCCAACAATGACAACAACACCAGCAAGGCTTGCCAGGGTGAGCAAAACGTATGCAGCCAGCCACCTGTTCGGACCCAAACCACCAAACTACATGTTGATCGCTGCCGGCTGGCTAGACGCTAGCGTGTACTGAGAGAAGTGGTGGCTTAAAGCCAATATTCCAGCTCCTCCCATTTACTTTTGTATTGCACTTCTTGTTATTTTGCCTTAACGTAACTTTTCATTGTGTCATCTAATTATTCTTATTATTTGATTGATTTTATTATAAGAATTTGTTTGTGCATTTTATTCATGTTTTGATTTAATTAACGTAATTAAAATTTCATTGTTAAAGTTTACTTGTGTTTTGTGTGTCTTCTCCTTACCTTACCACAGACGAAGTTCCAGTTTTTTCTATTTTTTTTATAACTATGTGACGAGGCCATACCCTAGCCTTAAACAGCCGAACACCAACGCGTTACCGTCACACACCAAACCTGTCTCCTGAACCCCCACATAAAAAGAATAACGTCTGCGGCATATGCGAGGCTGGCTAACATCAGATCAGCGTTCAAGAACCTGTGTAAGGAATTATTCAGAATCTTGTTTCACATATGTAAGACCAATCCTGGAGTATGCTGCCCCAGCATGGAGCCTGTACCTTGTCAATCACAAAACGAAGCTGGAAAAAGTCCAAAGGTATGCCACTAAACTAGTCCCAGAACTAAGAGGCACGAGTTACGAGGAAAGGCTGCGGGAAATGCACCTTACGACACTGGAAGACAGAGGAGTAAGGGGGGACATGATCACAACCTACAAAATCCTCAGGGGAATCGACCGGGTAAACAAGGATAAACCATTCAACACTGGTGGGACGCGAACATGGGGACACAGGTGGAAACTGAGTAGCCACATGAGCCACAGAGACGTTAGAAGGAACTTTTTCAGTGTCAGAGTAGTTAACAGATGGAATGCATTAGGCAGTAATGTGGTGGAGGCAGACTCCATACACAGTTTTAAATGTAGATATGATAGAGCCCAGTAGGCTCAGGAATCTGTACACCAGTTGATTGACAGTTGAGAGGCGGGACCAAAGAGCCAAACTTCAACCCCCGCAAGCACAAATACGCGAGTACGTACACACGTACACACACACACACAAAAGGTATTTTGGGATTGTGAGGATACATAGCATAGTGATTACATTCTTGTAAAGCCACTAGTACGTGCAGCGTTTCGAGCAGGTCCTTAATATAACAGAAAATTTTAAGTAGGTAAATACTAGCAAAATTTATAAAATGATAACAAGTACATTGCAACAAAAAATGAGATAGAGATTTGAATGTATATTAAAGCGCACAGGTAGCTCAGAGGGATTGCATTGACAGCTTGAATAGTAATTTAACAAAGATTAATAGGCACAATGCAGCATATTGCTAGCACATATAAGAAGACAGCAATGATAACAATGGTAAAGTTGATAGAATTAAGTACATAAAGATTGGGTAACACTAGATACAGAGCAATTTTAAAGCACAGTAGGAAACTATGAAGATGAAATTAGGTACATAATTATAATAATTAAGTAGTAATAATAAACTTAATAAACTAAGTGCTTATTATAATTATAAATCTCATAACCATCCTGTGGGCAGAAGTGGACCCTATACCCATCCTGTGGGAGGGATTGGACCCCATACCCATCCTGTCCTGCGGGAGGAAGTGGACCCCATACCCGTCCTGCGGGAGGAAGTGGACCCCATACCCGTCCTGCGGGAGGAAGTGGACCCCATAGCCGTCCTGCGGGAGGAAGTGGACCCCATAGCCGTCCTGCGGGAGGAAGTGGACCCCATAGCCGTCCTGCGGGAGGAAGTGGACCCCATAGCCGTCCTGCGGGAGGAAGTGGACCCCATAGCCGTCCTGCGGGAGGAAGTGGACCCCATAGCCGTCCTGCGGGAGGAAGTGGACCCCATAGCCGTCCTGCGGGAGGAAGTGGACCCCATAGCCGTCCTGCGGGAGGAAGTGGACCCCATAGCCGTCCTGCGGGAGGAAGTGGACCCCATAGCCGTCCTGCGGGAGGAAGTGGACCCCATAGCCGTCCTGCGGGAGGAAGTGGACCCCATAGCCGTCCTGCGGGAGGAAGTGGACCCCATAGCCGTCCTGCGGGAGGAAGTGGACCCCATAGCCGTCCTGCGGGAGGAAGTGGACCCCATAGCCGTCCTGCGGGAGGAAGTGGACCCCATAGCCGTCCTGCGGGAGGAAGTGGACCCCATAGCCGTCCTGCGGGAGGAAGTGGACCCCATAGCCGTCCTGCGGGAGGAAGTGGACCCCATAGCCGTCCTGCGGGAGGAAGTGGACCCCATAGCCGTCCTGCGGGAGGAAGTGGACCCCATAGCCGTCCTGCGGGAGGAAGTGGACCCCATAGCCGTCCTGCGGGAGGAAGTGAACCCCCCCCCCCCCATACCCCTTCCTGTGAGTGGTTGTCGACCCTTCATGAGGGCGGTAGCGGACCTCATGCCCATCCTGTGGGCGGTAATGGACCCAATACCCATCCTGTGGGTGGTTGTGGATCCCATACCAATCATGTGGGCGGTAGTAGACCCCATGTCTATCCTGTGGGGGGTAGTGACCCCATACCCATCCTGTGAGTGGTTGTGGATCCACTACCCATCATATGGGCGGTAGTGGACCTCATTCCAATCCTGTAGGCGGTAGTGGACCCTGTACTCACTTTGTGGGCGGTAGTGGCGCATGTATCTCCTGTGGAATGGAAATGACCACCATACCCACCCTGTAGGCGGTAGTGGATCCCTCATATCCATCCTTTGGATGATAGTGGTCCTCAAAGCCATCATTCCGGCGGTAGTGGACTTTCCTGTGGATGATAATGGTCCCCAAATCCATCCTGTGGACGGTAGTGGACCCCATACCTATCCTTTGGGCGGTAGTTGACCCCATACGCATATTGTGGGAGGTAATGGATCCATGCCCATCCCGTGGGTGGTACTGGACCCTATACTCGTCTTGTATCCTGCAGTGGAGGCCTTACCTTACCCATCCTTTGGGCGGCAATGGACAGCATACTTAACATGTGGGCGGCAATGGAGGCCATACCCATCCTGTGGGCGGTAATACACAATTTTCATCCTGTGGGTGATTGTGGACCCCATTCCCATCCTTTGGGCGGTATAGTGGACGCCGCACACATCGTTTGGGCGGAAGTGGAACATATACCCCTCCAGTGGGCAGTAATGGATCCCATACTCATCCTGTAGATGATAGTGGTCCCCAAACCCATCCTGTGGGCAGTAGTGAACCCAATACCCATCCTGCAGGCGGTATAGTGGACGCCATACTTATCCTGTGCGTGGTAGAGATCCATATACCCAGCCAGTAGGCGGTAGTAGATCCAATACCAATCCTACAGTAGGTAGGATGGGTATAGGATCAATATATCACATCCTGTTTGCCACGCCGTAGGGTCCACGCTATACCATCTTGTTTGCAGTAGTTTACCCCATAGACATTCCAATGTAACATCGTTTTCTGTTGACGTTCCTGTACTACATTCTTTAAAGATTTTTAAAGCACAGACTAGTGTATATAATATAGATTGGTGAGGCACTTTTATTTTATGAAATAAAT
This sequence comes from Procambarus clarkii, assembly GCF_020424385.1. Taxonomy (NCBI): domain Eukaryota; kingdom Metazoa; phylum Arthropoda; class Malacostraca; order Decapoda; family Cambaridae; genus Procambarus; species Procambarus clarkii. The sequence continues at coordinate 5,926 of NW_025567084.1, read as the reverse complement.
TATAGTGCTTATTATAATTTACTAAGAATAACTAATATTTCTCAACAAAACCACGAGCCTTCAGTATGATGTTGCTGATCTGTAATATTCTAAGAGCATGGACAATAGTAGTTAATTTTACAACCCATGTGGGATCTGAAAACTACAATTTTCCTTATAATTGAACCAATCACGACTATTCTATGGTCTTCGACGATGGACGGGTACTGTGGGACGTAAATTGGTACGTGAGGAAGCGTTTGGGCCTTGAAAAAATATAACTGGGAATATACCACATGTGTACTAATTCATAAGCAAAATATTGACTATAAGCAGTAAGTCATATGTGCTGTTTTGTGCGAGAGCGGGTTGCCACGAGGGGGTTGAGTAAACGTCTCCACCTGGAAGACAGAATGGCCTTGGGCTTCGAGGATATGTTTAATATCCTCATGGCAGTATTTGAGGGTCCTAACACCAATTGCAACATGGTGTGGGAAGAGAATAGTGCCAACACTGGCATTTAACCAAGCGATTTTGGAGACCCGAACAAGGGTCTCTCCAATGCAGGACAAAGCGGCTAAGCTAGTAGCTGTATCCCGAGAAGGAGCAGAGACGACACGTGTACCGTAACTGGTGGAGTTAAAAGTAACAGAGGCATCTACCGAATCAACAATGTTTATGGAGGGAGAAATCGTCAGGAGGAGCAGAATCCAAATGGTAGAGATCAAAGTATTTAGCCCACGTAGCGGGACCACACAAGGCATTGAAAGTATTAGTATGGGAAGGGATCGTGCGAGTGAGGCCGTGGCGGCAACGGCGTTGAGAACCCCCAGATTGAGAGGGGGTAAAAGGCACAGTAGTCACAAGGAGAGACGGAGTCGTGTCAGGGAAGAGGTGGTCACCCCTGGGGGCTGGGAACTCGACCCTACCTCAGAGGAGGGAGGGGAACTGGGGGGAGTAGTCATGAGGGTCAAAGTAGGAGCAAGGTCACGGCCCAATGCAGCAGAGGCTACAGAGCCTGGTCTTCTAACACAGTCCGACTCGGGGGCTTGGTCGCCCGCCCAACGAGCCTGAGAAGGTACAAGAGGAACATTATCTGACATAAAAACGAGGAATTATTTCATTCACGAATGCGCCCCCACATTCGCCATGAAGTCACAATTAAAGGCAAGACACCCAACAAGAAGCTATCGCCGATCATGCCGGGGCCCCCTAGAGGTGCATCGTGAGTATACGCCCCATAAATGCCACCGTAAGAACCGTCAGTCCGTCGAGGTCGGGTTCAGTGACGAAAGGAGGATTGACAATAAAAGGTTCCCCTCGCTCTCTACGTCGGGTACTACAGTTCTACGGGTGCAAGAGTATGCCTCCTCAAACACCTAGGCGTCAAAATAGAAGGCCAAAAGAATAATCAAAACAAGCAAATGGTCGGCAGGAAATGATAAGAAAGGAGAAGAGGGGGAAGAAAAACGAAACATAGGGAAAAGGAAAAGCTATCCGGCAAAATCAGAGAAGACAGCAACCGGAGCATAATGCTACAAAAGGACAGAGGACTTTCCCATGGAGCATCACACTCCGGCAGCCGACCACCAAGCGCCCTCACTGCGCCAACAGGCCGGATATGGAGGGAAAAATACCAAGAAGTGCAAGGAGGAACATTGCGATGGAAGTAAGTAATTATCAAAAGGCACCAAACCGGGTAGGCTATGTAGCACCATCAAATGTGAGGGATAATCAGAGGGCACTAAATATCACCAAGGATGCCAATATGAGAACAGAAATGCATAAGGCGAACGATATCATAAGTATCCGAGTCACCAAGAATACTCTTGGTGACTTGGATCGAGAGACAAGCGACTATGGGGGACAGTCGGAAAGAAAGACACACGCTCGTCCCAGAAGTCAGGACATACAACAAGGATATGCACGACCGTAAGAGCGACAAAGCAAGTACGACAATAAGGAGCAGGGCAGCGCTCCATCAAGTGACCATGAGTTAAGCGAGTATAGCCAATATGCAACCTCGCCAGAGCCGTTTCCCATCGCTGGTTACGGTGGCAGGAGGACGGCCATGAGGACACACAACTTTTAAGAGTATGGAGTGTGTTACCAGTAACAGACGACCAATAAGTGTGAGATTTTTTTCTACGCCTACCACCCTTAGAAGGTGGACTACAAGTTTAAAGGCTGCTCACGGCAGTTAAGCATGAGTCCAATAGAAAAAGGAAAAGGGGGAGCAAACCGCCAGGCCTCCACCACTAGGGGTGAAAACCTGTCCACAATAGGCCGCTGGTTCCTCCTAGTTAAACAGGACGTTAAAACTAATAAAGGGTAACCAACGGGTTCTCACAATCAAATATTTATATTTGATGTGGCGCTATGAATTGGAATTCGAATTCCCAAGAACAGCCGTCATATCAAGATCACATCAACATTTAATCATAATATGCAGAAACATGTGTGGAATAATATGGTTGAAGGGTTGACAACAAAGACCGTTTTCTATAACAATTTATTAATAACAAGAGACTAACTACTACATTACCGAGTTTACGTTACGTTAATGTCCATCCAGTGGCACGATAACAAACAGCTAAATAGCAACCCTTGCTGTGAGGCTGCATACTGAACTAACCTGAAGACAGGTGTGCCCACTGATGACGCAATATTGCAACTCAATAAAATATCACAGACTAAGTTACACCACAGCAAATGGTTATGTTATTGTCCATCAAGTGGCATTTGCAACACAGCTATTCAACAGCCCCTCGAGAAGTGACAGCAGGCTCCATCTTGCTGACACTTCGGGCTGACAATATGAACTAACTGAACAAATGAAGGATATCCACTGAAGACACAAGCATGCAATCAATAGTGTCTCGGTTTCCCTGACAGCTACTATAATCACAAGCTTAGGGGTCCTCCCGCCCCCCAGGAGAGACCCACGTAACTAGGCGGGTAGTCCAACAGTGACTCCCCCCTATCACAACCAAGTGTGAACACTCTTTGCAACTCCCTACAAGAAGTTGCACTGTAAATAGTAACAAAGACAGGCAAGGCGGGATTCTGGGACACAGCTCCACAAATCCCTAGATTACTCTACTCTCGTCACCAGACGACAACCAAAAGAAATTGCCTTAAGTGATTAATTACGTTAATTGACTGATCGCAACAGTCAGCAACAAAGTACTACGGTAATCACAAACAATTGTCTCGCACTAGACAACAACATGATGATACTCTACGTTAATCATTAACACTTGTCTCTCTTGTTAACAATAACTCAAACTTATATTACATCACACTTGACTCCTAGCAAGTATTCAGTGAGTAATCCTTAATTAAGGTCAAACAGACGACTAATTACATCCCCATTGAGTTACGTTAACTAAGCCTACCCTAACTTGGTAGCTTCTCAACAGTCTGTGTCAAAAAATTACTAGTGTTAATTACCCTAATTAACTCCGAGCAATTAATTGTCACCAGGACCGATAATTAATCATCCATAAATACGTCTCACTTCGCACTGCCTAAGCAGGTCTCATCAAACACTGAATTCACGGGAAAGGAGTTAATTACCCCTAATTAACAAGTGCCATTAATCCACTGTCCTCAGACAGGATATGATTAATACAATGATTTATGCTAGCTCCATGACCTTGCTTTACCGAGTCATCTGAGCCCTCCAGACGTTAATTACTCCACTAATTAACATGAGCCACTAATTGCTATACCCCAGAAAGGTAATTAGTCTCGAGCAAATTACGTTATCACAAATACCGACAGACTCTGACAGATCCTCTCCCACTACGTGAATTCATGATGAGAAGGCTAATTACATAATTAGCTAGAGTGGTCAATTAGTTGTCACACGGACAATTAACTGCTCCCGAGACGTATCTCACTCAAGCTCAACGCTGTTCTCTCATAACAGCCCTCACTCACTCCACAATAAGTGTTCACTCCTTATCCAGTTAACTACCCCTTACTTAATTAACTCACTGAATCCTTAAGTCCTCAACACAACTTAAAGAAACAAAGTAACCCCAGTGTTACATAGGTCACACTACAATGGCATGCAACAACACAAATGCACTGCCCACATACGGTTGCGGCTACTGCAACTCGTTAATTACTGTGCCCACACAATAATGACACACGGTTGTGCAACACACAAGAGTATACCAATATTACTGCCCCCTTATCTTGCACCCGTTGCAAAGGACTACTGTGAGCACACACCTCGGCAAGGCAATTAACCAATCAACTGCCTGCTCTCATTAAGTACTGTGAATTCCCCTGAATAATCCTAGATGTCCCTTAAACCCTCAACACAGCTCCCAGGGCAGCAATATCGTATAAACTGATAACACTGCACAAACCTGCAACATAATGATGCCGTCAGCATACCCCACATGCTAATGACATCATTAGGCAATCAGTCAGCAATCACATCTACTGACTCACCACACAACACAGTACATAAAACATGCAAATGAACACACAGAAATGGCATTCACATAATCAATGAAAATTATATCATCAGGTAAATGTAACTCCAACTACACGGACCTCAGGGTACCCACTGACATTCCTGCAACCTGGCCTGCCTACCTCTAATGATACAATTTATATGCGGTACTCTATGGCATTAATCAAGTCTGAACGATTATATAGAATCGACAACTGGATCATTTATATGGTAAATCTCTACACTGACCGGTTACATACTCGAGTCAGTCTACACACTTATACATTATAATACTACAGTGTGGTCCCGTGTACAACATCCATCTCCAGGTACCCCCCTACCAGTCACCTGGACGTGCTACAGACAGCTGTCTCAGCTGCTTCCCTAGCGTGGCAGGGCTACGAGACAACTCTTACTGGGAATTTCCACCGGTACTCATCACACTGTACACAATGATAATTGTACTCACGTCTACACCTCCTCATTTCACTCATTTCCCAGGTCACTACCTCTCTGGCTGTCAACACTTGGCTTGCTCCTCGCGTGTCAACAAGATGTGGCCCTAGGCTGTCCCGGGAAAGTGGCCAAGGCATGTGGCCACCGCGTGGCCCACAGCGCCCCTCCCGAGCTGAGAGGGGGGGGGAGGTAGCCGGCGCGCGGGCGGGCCGGGCCGGGCGGGCGAGCGGGGTGGCTGGGCCGGGCCGGGCGGGCAAGCGGGGGGGCCGGGCCGGGGTGGCCTGGGGGGGTGGCCTGGGGGTGGCCCCTGGGCATACACACGTGGATGGGGAATCACCAACAATCCCATCAAACCAGAGCCTGCCTTGCTTTACACTGGGGTGACAATGGCCGGCTGCGTCACCACCGGACAGACCAACAGGGTGGAATTCAAAGTCCCACAGGGGCCTGTAATCTCACCACAATTACACTGCCCTGATTCCACCAATTGTCCATCAACACTAGACAGGTTATTCAAACCACCTGTTACACCATGAGGCTCTGCCAGCTGCCTCATGGGTGCCCACTGTCTCTGAGGCTATTTTACTGGTCCTTCCATACCTCATCGGCCCCAAATTTCACGAAAATTGGGCCTAGACACAACCCGGGATGGCAGGAGTGCCATCCCTGCTGGACAACACGATAACGTCCGCGATTAACGGGGGTGGAGGGGGGAGAGAATCCCCCTTCCACCCCGTTACGTCCTCGTCCACCTGCTACCCCGCTCAAACTGACGATTTCGCGGGCTAAGGAAACTCAAAATGCCCATACTTCCCCCCCTACTTTGTCTTGACCAATCAGCACGAAGCCGGCACTGTTCCCTTGTGCCGCTTCCAACCACAGCTGTTCGTGCCAAAACACAGCTCGGAGCAGACATGCCTACCCCAATCACAGGCCTCACTCACCCTCAGGCGTCCCGTGACATCACAAGGAGGGGGAGGCCTAAAGACAAGGGGCGCACTGTCTCACATGGTGCGGGGG
>NW_025567083.1:0-23228 GCF_020424385.1 Procambarus clarkii | reverse complement strand
ACCACGGAGACTGTTTTATACTATAGACTGTTTCTACTATACCAACTATAGCTAGGATGGGTATATTGTCACCTACCGCCTGTTAGGTGGGAAAGGGGTCCAATACCACCCACAGGAGGGTATGAGGGTCACATCCACCCACCAGGATGAGTATGGGATCACATCCACCCACAGGAAGGGTATGGGGTCCAATACCACCCACAGGATGAGTATGGCTCCACTACAACCCACAGGTTGGGTATGGGCTCCAACCACCCACAGGAGGGTATGGGGCTCCAACCACCCATAGAATGGGTATGGGGCTCCACCCACTCCAACCACAAATAAAATGGGTATAGGGTCCAATAACACCCACTGGATGTGTATTGCGTCCATTGCCGCGCGTCGAGCTCGAAAACCGCAGCATTCATCTCAGAACCATGCCTATTTCACACAGATTCCTTAATAAACGTAAGAGTTTTATATGTCACAAGAAAGATAGAAATATAAGCTTCATTCTAAATACCTTACCATGGGCATATTTAAATTTAAAGCGAAGATACGTGTACTTTTATAATAGCCGAGCTTTAACCCCGGACAGATTGATCGACCGAGCAACTCTCTCTCAGAACAATGTTTATTTCACGTGAATTCGTTAATAAACATATATGTTTTATATGTCTCAAGAAAGGCAGACATATAAGCTTCACTTTAAACACTTTACCATGGACATATTTAAAGTTCTAATGAAGATACATGTATTTTAAAAATTACGGAGCTCCCACCCCGTACAGACTGAACGACAGAGCAAATCTCAGATCAATGTTTATTTCACGTAAATTCGTTAATAAACACAAATGTTTTATATGTCTTAAGCAAGATAGAAATAAGAGCTTCATTTTAAATACATTACAATAGACATATTTATAGCTCAAGTGAAGATACATATGTTTTTATAGTAGCGCTCAGTAGCTTGTCGGGCATGGAGTGCAGACGCCTACGCACTTGCCGATATATTGTATAATTAACAAAGATACGCTAATAAAGCCTAAAATCTTATATGCCTCCAGAAAGATCGAGATATGAACATTATTATGATTTCACCAAATGAAATATATCATGTTCGAGAACAAAGATATATCAATTTTAAATTAAGTTTCGACTCTTGCTCGGGCGAGAGAGAGGGAGCGACTCTCGCCCCATCTATTGGAGATTCTGTCCACTAAAGACCCAAAGCAACTCAAACCCTCCTAGCATTATTTAAGTAATGAAGTAATATGGTATATTTACTATAATGTGGGTGCTGAATGCAGAACATGAGAAAACATATATTTACTCCAAACTAATATAATTTCATTATGAAACAAGTAAATAAGTAGCATCAAAGGAAGTCGACGGTCCAAGCGTCAATGTTGTGGAGCGACTTATCCAAGATATATCGTTGTTTGGAAAGTGTTTGTTGGCATATCCAGTTGTCGCACTTCTCTGCACAAATTATCACAAATTTAAATTATAATGTTAACAAGTAGAATACGTATTTTTAATAAAATCTAACATAACTAGCCAGAAAACATTTAACATTTATTAAAAAAATATATGTTTGGAAGTTAAATCGACTTCATAGGACAATTGTTTTGTTATATCAACCAATATATCTTTGTTATATCAACCAATCCTTGTTAAAATTTATTGTATGTATGTACCTTACCTAAATAAAATTGTATTGTATTGTATATATACTCGTTATTCGTTGACATGCGTTCGCTACTTAAACTACCATGTACTGTACTTATGTAAATCTCCCATGTCAAGTTCAAGTTCAAGTATGTTTATTGAGATAAGCAATAAATACATCTCAAAGGGATAGAGTAGCTTAGGCTATTTCTACCCCCCCCCTCTACTTCAAGTCCCTCAAGGGGCGCACAAATTCAGTGAGTACAAATAGACAAATAACATTACAAGAATCCCATTTAATCTCCCATGTCTCTTCGCTCATCTCACCGAACCCTACAGGCTCTGTGATATATTGTTTAATTAATTGAGATTCACAAATAAAGCTGATAATTGTATCTGTTAACAAAAAGGCAGAGCTTAGTTTAGTTCATTTATTATGCACCCCATACCCATCCTATGGGCGATAGTGGAGTGTTACAGAGGCACATAATGGGCTCAGGGACTGAGCCCCACAATTCATATAGCCAAGGAAGTTATAATCTTGATAAGCTAGTTACAAAAGTCAATGCACATTGTCACATCAACAATGGGCTCGAGACCGACCACAAGTACAGTTTATAATTTAAGCAACTGACATATATGGAGGGCTAGTGTCACAATTGATATGTTTATCCTACACATAACCCCCTCTCCCCCATCCAATGGGCAGCGGTGGATAGGTTACAATCAAGTCGTTTTTTTGCTTTTTATTTAGAGATTAGATCTTATTGGGTGCGGAAAGATATTCATATTTTAAAGAAGGCTTCTTGGCTGATGCACTCCATTGATGGAAAATATACAACCTTTGAAAATCAATGTTAGTTTGATCTAGATATTGTAATTAACGCAGTTACCTTGTGTTATTCTTCACCTATATCTTTTTCTGGTTAATCCCTATTTACATTATGCAGTTCAGGTTTCGTCGCCAGACTATAGTTTTTAGTTTAGTTAATTTATCACATAATGGGTTCAGGGACTGAACACACAATATATTTATCTAAGCAAGTTACAATCTTGAGGAGCTAGCCACAAAATTCATAACACATCGTCACATCAACAACGTGGGTTCGAGATCGACCACAAGTACAGTTTCTAAATTAAGCAAATGCCATATGTGGAGAGCTAGTGTCACAATTGATGTGATTGTCCTGCACATTTCCACAGTGGTTTGCTTGGGTTCTTTTAATTATCTTAGATACCATTGAAGAGAACCTCCTAGGTACTATAGTGTATATATGCTGGTAAGAAGTATAATTATCCTGAGAAATCGTGTAAATTATGTTGTACGAGTGCTTCCAGTTAAGTAACATAGTTCATTTGTGTGCGCGTGCTTGAAGAGGAAATGTTATCCCCCCCCCCCCCCCCATTGTAAATATTTGTGGGTTTCAGACCATACGACCACGGCTTACCCTCGCCGCGGTCGAGGGTAAGAACACCGGATGTATACCCAGTATTACAAGTATACATTAGCAATAACAATTATGGAAAGTTCCTTCACCTATACATAGACAAGAGACTGAACTTCAGCACCCACATACAACACATAAGGGATGCTCTGAGAGAGAGGGAGAGTAAAATTATCCACTGAGGTCTGATTAAGTCCTTTTGGGGACCTTAATCATTAGGACGTCCAATGATTAACGCAAAGTGAAGCGTATTCAGATGGTATATTGACAACATTCAGCATATCTCATAATGACCTAGTAGTACTTGGTGCACAAATACCTTTTGCAAAGGAATCGCAAAACATAATTAAACACAACTGTACCGTACAGTGTTATATATTTATTTCAGTTTGAACAATTTTTAACATTAACATTCCAACATTCATTTTAGCAAGTTCTCTCAGAATGACGTGTGGGTTAGCAATGTCAAAGGCTGACTTAAGATCTAGGAAAGTGGTATATGACCTATCAGTATGCAGGGTGAGGAATGTGGTAATACAGTGATGTACACTCTTTCCATGCATAAAGCCATATATCTGGGGAGACAACATATTAATAATTTTGTAAAGGAGACGGTTGAGAACCATCCTCTCAAGACACTTATAGAGACAACTAGTGAGGGAGATTGGGCGAAAAGCACTCGGCTGGTGAGGTTTAGGAATGGGAATAATAACACTGTTGGTCCATGACTTAGGAAGCTCCCCAGTTACATAGCTCATATTATACAATTGAAGAAAGGTATTCCCTGGAACTAGCAGAAGCATATGCAGTATGCCGTCAGTAACTCCATCCTCCCCGGGTGATGTAGCTTTGCCTTTATGTAGAGCAGAATCTAGTTCGTATTCAGTAAAAGCATGTCACAGTCATCCTCTTGATGAAGCATGAAGTCAAGGAGCCTTGCCCTATCAGTATATCTATCATTTAATTCATTCTGTGAGGGTAGAGGAAGACTGTCAAAGCTGGAAGTCGTGGCCCAAGCATCAACAAGCTCATTTGCTCTGTGCAGAGGATTAGGGTACGAGATCTCTGCAGCATTTTTCCCTTTGATCTTGTTGATATCCTTCCATGCCCGACTTAGTGGCGTGTGAGAATTGAGACCACGGACAAAAGTTTCCCAGTCTGTCTGCCTCAGCTCCACCATACGTTCCCTGGCCTTAGCCAGAGCCGCTTGAAAGAGCCGAAGCATTTCAGCAGTGCGGGTCCTTCTACAAGCTAGTCCAATTATTCTGGCAGTGCGTTTTAGTGTCTGCAATTTAGAATCATTATAATAAACATAAGTGCTATGACCAGTGTAATTTGGGTTACGTGGCCTGGACGATGGATCAAGTGATTCTATAAACTGGTTGATAGTACCTGTGAGCTCATTGTTAAAATCTTCAACTGATGAAGGCTCAGATGAACTGCACCAATCTGACACATGAGCAACAAGATTGTCTCGTTGATCGATGGGCACAGCCAGCCTCTTCCGCTTGAACACTCCACCAGGGAGGATAGAGCTTCCAATGCTTACAGTGGCTAATATGGCCAGATGATCAGACGCCATAACTGGCACTATTGACGAGGCGCACACGGTGTGGGAGACGTTGAAACCGAGACATAGATCAAGAATACCTCCGTAGATATGCGTCGGTTCAAGGTCACCCACAATCTGTGCATCATCGTGACTACCTAATAGTGACACCAGTTGGTTGCCGTTACGATTACTGAACTGCGAATTACCAATATTCCTATGTCTAGCGTTATAATCACCTTTAATGATGGTAGGCTCAGTCTGAATACAGATAGGAAGGTCAGCATAATTAAAGTTACAAGGAGTCGATTATTTAGTACATAGTTGTTTTTCTCTTAAACTGGATGATAGAGGGGGAGTCTTTAACGTGATTGGGAATACATACATACATACATACATACATACATACATACATACATACATACATACATACATACATACATACATACATACATACATACATACATACATACATACATACATACATACATACATACATACATACATACATACATACATACATACATACATACATACATACATACATACATACATACATACATACATACATACATACATACATGCATGCGTACATCCATCCATACATACATACATACATACATACATACATACATACATACATACATACATACATACATACATACATACATACATACATACATACATACATACATACATACATACATACATACATACATACATACATACATACATACATACATACATACATACATGCATACATGCATGCATACATACATACATGGGAGAATGGGGACCCCCATGGTGGTGCAGATACAGCTAGACTCGACTTAATATTCACCCTGAATGAGTCAGAAATAAGGGAAGTCAAAGTTGAAGCCCCCATAGGAATGAGTGACCACAGTGTACTGACCTTTGAGTACTTGGTGGAGGTAGGGATAACCTCCCCCAAGGATGGGAGTGGAGGGGAAAAGACTGAATTACCGAAGAGGAAAATATGACGAGATGAGGAACTTCCTCAGGGGAATACCATGGGAAACAGAACTTAGAGACAAGTCTGTGCAGGTATGATGAATATTGTCACCCAAAAGTGCCAGGAAGCTGCATACAGGTTTATCCCCGTCCAAAAGGATAAATACGATAAATAACAGAAAAACCATGGTTCAACAGGAATGTAAGGTAGCGATACAACTGAGCAAAAGCATGGAGAAACTACAGAAATAACAGAACACCAGAGAGCAGGGAGAGATACCAGAGGGCCAGAAATGAGTACATCAGAGTGAGGAGGGAAGCAGAGAGACAGTTTGAAAATGACATCGCGAGTAAAGCCAAGACCCAACCAAAGCTGCTCCACAGCCATATCAGGAGGAAAACAGCAGTGAAGGAACAAGTGATGAAGCTGCGGAAAGGGGAGAACAGATACACAGAGAATGACAAGGAGGTGTGTGAAGAACTCAACAAGAGATTCCAGGAGGTCTTCACAATAGAACAAGGAGAAGCCCCTGCACTAAATGAGGAGGCGGCAAACCAAGCAACCTTGGAGGAATTTGACCTCACTAGTGATGAGGTCAAAAGGTGTCTGCTGGAGCTAGATGTGACAAAGGCTGTTGGGCCTGATAGAATCTCACCATGGATACTAAAGGAAGGTGCAGAAGCACTAAGTGTGCCACTCTCTATGGTGTATAACAGGTCACTGGAAACAGGAGACTTACCAGAAAGTTGGAAGACAGCTAACGTGGTCCCAATATACAAAAAGGGTGACAGGCAAGAGGCACTGAATTACAGGCCAGTTTCCTTAACTTGTATACCATGCAAGGTGCTGGAGAAGATCGTGAGGAAAAGGCTCGTAGAGCATCTGGAGGGAAATAACTTTGTAACGCACCACCAACATGGGTTCAGAGATGGTAAATCGTGCCTCACAGGGTTAATAGAATTTTATGACCAGGCAACGAAAATTAGGCAGGAAAGAGAAGGGTGGGCCGACTGCATTTTCCTGGATTGCCAAAAAGCCTTTGACACAGTACCCCATAAAAGGCTGTTAAAAAAGTTGGAGCAACAGGCAGGAGTAAAAGGGAAGGTGCTCCAGTGGATAAGGGAGTACTTAAGCAACAGGAAACAGCGAGTAACGGTGAGGGGGAAGACATCAGAGTGGCGAGATGTCACCAGCGGAGTCCCACAGGGCTCAGTACTTGGACCCATCCTGTTTCTAATATATGTGAACGATCTTCCAGAGGGTATAGACTCATTCCTCTCGATGTTTGCTGATGATGCAAAAATTATGAGAAGAATCAAGACGGATGAAGATAGACAGAGACTACAGGATGACCTGGATAAACTGGAGGAATGGTCTAGAAAATGGCTGCTGAAGTTCAACTCTGGAAAGTGTAAGGTGATGAAATTAGGCGAAGGGAGCAGGAGGCTGAACACAAGGTATCATCTGGGAGGGGAAATCCTGCAAGAATCAAATAGAGAGAAGGATCTGGGGGTTGATATCACACCGAACCTGTCCCCAGAGGCCCACATCAAAAGAATATCATCAGCGGCATATGCTAGACTGGCCAACATAAGAACTGCCTTCAGAAACTTGTGTAAGGAATCTTTCAGAACCCTGTATACCACTTATGTAAGACCAATCCTGGAGTATGCAGCTCCAGCCTGGAGTCCATACCTAGTTAAACACAAGACAAAGTTAGAGAAGATTCAGCGGTATGCCACCAGGCTCGTCCCGGAACTGAGAGGATTGAGCTACGAGGAAAGGCTAAAGGAGCTGAACCTCACATCCCTGGAAAACAGAAGAGTAAGGGGAGACATGATAACCACCTACAAAATTCTCAGGGGAATTGACAGGGTGGACAAAGACAAACTCTTCAGCACGGGTGGGACACGAACAAGGGGACACAGGTGGAAACTTAGTACCCAGATGAGCCACAGAGACGTTAGAAAGAATTTTTTCAGTGTCAGAGTAGTTAATAAATGGAATGCACTAGGAAGTGATGTGGTGGAGGCTGACTCCATACACAGTTTCAAATGTAGATATGATAGAGCCCAGTAGGCTCAGGAATCTGTACACCAGTTGATTGACAGTTGAGAGGCGGGACCAAAGAGCCAAAGCTCAACCCCGCAAGCACAATTAGGTGAGTACAATTAGGTGAGTACATACATACATACATACATACATACATACATACATACATGCATACATAAATACATGTATACATGCGTATATAACATACATACGTATATACATGCATACACATACATACATACATACATACATACATACATACATACATACATACATACATACATACATCCATACATCATACATACATACATACATACATACATACATACATACATACATACATACATACATACATACATACATACATACATACATACATACATACATACATACATACATACATACATCCATACATGATATACATACATACATACATACATACATACATACATACATACATACATACATACATACATACATACATACATATACATACATACATGCATACATACATACATACATACATACATACATACATACATACATACATACATACATACATACATACATACATACATACATACATACATACATGCATACATACATGCATGCATGCGTACATACATACATCCATCTATCCATTCATACATGCATACATACATACATACATACATACATACATACATACATACATACATACATACATACATACATACATACATACATACATACATACATACATACATACATACATACATACACGTCCAGTCAGCATATAGCTATTTCGGGACAAAATCCAATACAGTTTATATTGGTGAGACGCCACTGTGATGAGGAGTTTAAATATCACAGGAACTGTAGGTTAATGTGTGACATAAGTGAGGTTAGATGAGGCATCTACAAGCATCAGCTGGAGGCTGATGGAGTGTTGTGGAGGCTGGTGGTACTATGCCCAGATGTTGGAGGGTGGATTTGACTCTCCCACCCTCCCTACAACTCCCCCCCCCCCCCCACATTGACCGCAGTACGTCTAAGGTTACTTTCCACTCTCGCTTACCAAGGGTATAACCCCCGCCCCCCCCCAACCACACACACACATGCATCAGATTCTTAACTTACAATATTTATGATTTACCAATTTATGTTACTACACTGACTGTCAATTTCACAATATTGTATAAACTTTGATGAATCGCTCGTCTATGGGTCATCCAATAATGTTAGCAGACTTCTAGATGTTACCACTGCTAGGTTTAGGCTCGGCTACAAGTACCTCTGGAAGTTTGTAACATCTGATGATGTAGATTTGACTAAATGTAAACTCTGTCAGCAGAACTATTCGCATACTTTGCGTCATTATATAATGGAATGTGAAAAATCGCGGAATTTAAAGATAACAACATCAATAGTGTCCATGAAATGTGTAAGTACTTCATTCATAATGATGTGCTGCCCGAAATCTTAGCGAAGTATCCAAAATTTGCTTACTGTAGGTAATGCATACACATGACTGTAAAGCTGCCGCCCAGTTGGGTGGGTGTGGAGCACATGACTGTAAAGCTGCCGCCCAGTTGGGTGGGTGTGGAGCACATGACTGTAAAGCTGCCGCCCAGTTGGGTGGGTGTGGAGTTGGGTGGGTGTGGAGCACATGACTGTAAAGCTGCCGCCCAGTTGGGTGGGTGTGGAGCACATGACTGTAAAGCTTGGGTGGGTGTGTGGAGCCATGACTGTAAAGCCAGTTGGGTGGGTGTGGAGCACATGACTGTAAAGCTGCCGCCCAGTTGGGTGGGTGTGGAGCACATGACTGTAAAGCTGCCGCCCAGTTGGGAGAGTGTGGAGCACATGGGTGTGGAGCACATGACTGTAAAGCTGCCGCCCAGTTGGGTGGGTGTGGAGCACATGGGTGTGGAGCACATGACTGTAAAGCTGCCGCCCAGTTGGGTGGGTGTGGAGCACATGACTGTAAAGCTGCCGCCCAGTTGGGTGGAGTGTGGAGCACATGACTGTAAAGCTGCCGCCCAGTTGGGTGGGTGTGGAGCACATGACTGTAAAGCTGCCGCCCAGTTGGGTGGGTGTGGAGCACATGACTGTAAAGCTGCCGCCCAGTTGGGTGGGTGTGGAGCACATGACTGTAAAGCTGCCGCCCAGTTGGGTGGGTGTGGAGCACATGACTGTAAAGCTGCCGCCCAGTTGGGTGGGTGTGGAGCACATGACTGTAAAGCTGCCGCCCAGTTGGGTGGGTGTGGAGCACATGACTGTAAAGCTGCCGCCCAGTTGGGTGGGTGTGGAGCACATGACTGTAAAGCTGCCGCCCAGTTGGGTGGGTGTGCAGCAAGACTAGTAACTGTGTGACTCACCATAAATGTAAAGTGCCTTGTATAGTGACTGTTGTGAGCCTCTTGTTGAATCACTTGTGACACAAAAGATTACTGATGTGTGTATTTGTGGTGGTGATTAAATATGTATGTGTATGTATATATGTATACGTATGAATATGTACATGTATGCATAAGTATGTGTACATTAATAATTTTGTAACTAGCGTCAAAAGATTGTTATTTGCTTAGCTAAACGAACTAGAGGGTTCAGTTCCTGAACCGATTATGTGCCTCTGTAATCCTTTACACCACCGCCCACGGGATGTGTATTATGGGGTGCATAATAAAGAAAGAAAATGAATGGACCGAACCCCACAATTCATTTAGCTAAGCAAGTTACAATCTTGATGAGCTAGTTACAAAATTCACTATAAGTCGTCACATCATAAATGGGTTCGAGATGGACCACAAGTAGTGCATTACATAATTTATCAGTATTGTGCAGCCTGTGATCCCCGCCTGGCTGGATACTGATACCTAGGTAATTTTCATGTGTCCGGACACCGGCAATAAGGTGGTATTATTTATTTAACTTAAGATATATATATTTTTAAATGTTGTCACATTAACGGCTACATCTTCCTTTCTTCTGACATATAGATTTTTAAGATTAATTAAAATATATGGAAACTAATTATACAATTTATTGGCTGGTGTGCAGGGCTTCACACTCTCAGAGCTAGCCATCAAGTAACTATCAAAACGCATATATCTTCGTTTTCACTTCAGTTATATTTATGACAAAGGATTTTAAATGTAGCCTATATTTCTACCTTTCAGATGACATAAATACTTTCGTTAATTACAATATCTAGATCAAACTAACATTGATTTTCAAAAGGTTGTATATTTTCCATCAATGGAGAGCATCAGCCAAGAAGCCTTCTTTAAAATATGAATATCTTTCCTCACCCAATAAGATCTAATCTCTGAATAAAACGCAAAAAACGACTTGATTGTAACCTATCCACCGCTGCCCATTGGATGGGGGAGAGGGGGTTATGTGTAGGATAAACATATCAATTGTGACACTAGCCCTCCATATATGTCAGTTGCTTAAATTATAAACTGTACTTGTGGTCGGACTCGAGCCCATTGTTGATGTGACAATGTGCATTGACTTTTGTAACTAGCTTATCAAGATTATAACTTGCTTGGCTATATGAATTGTGGGGCTCAGTCCCTGAGCCCATTATGTGCCTCTGTAACACTCCACTATCGCTCATAGGATGGGTATGGGGTGCATAATAAATGAACTAAAATAAGCTCTGCCTTTTTGATAACATATACAATTATAAGCTTTATTTGTGAATCTCAATTAATTAAACAATATATCACAGAGCCTGTAGGGTTCGGTGAGATGAGCGAAGAGACATGGGAGATTTTACATAAGTACAGTACATGGTAGTTTAAGTAGCGAACGCATGTCAACGAATAACGAGTATATATAACAATACACCATTGTCCTATGAAGTCGATTTAACTTCCAAACATATATTTTTTAATAAATGTTAAATGTTTTCTGGCTAGTTATGTTAGATTTTATTAAAAATACGTATTCTACTTGTTAACATTATAATTTAAATTTGTGATAATTTGTGCAGAGAAGTGCGACAACTGGATATGCCAACAAACACTTTCCAAACAACGATATATCTTGGATAAGTCGCTCCACAACATTGACGCTTGGACCGTCGACTTCCTTTGATGCTACTTATTTACTTATTTCATAATGAAATTATATTAGTTTGGAGTAAATATATGTTTTCTCATGTTCTGCATTCAGCACCCACATTATAGTAAATATACCATATTACTTCATTACTTAAATAATGCTAGGAGGGTTTGAGTAGCTTTGGGTCTTTAGTGGACAGAATCTCCAATAGATGGGGCGAGAGTCGCTCCCTCTCTCTCGCCCGAGCAAGAGTCGAAACTTAATTTAAAATTGATATATCTTTGTTCTCGAACATGATATATTTCATTTGGTGAAATCATAATAATGTTCATATCTCGGTCTTTCTGGAGGCATATAAGATTTTAGGCTTTATTAGCGTATCTTTGTTAATTATACAATATATCGGCAAGTGCGTAGGCGTCTGCACTCCATGCCCGACAAGCTACTGAGCGCTACTATAAAAACATATGTATCTTCACTTGAGCTATAAATATGTCTATTGTAATGTATTTAAAATGAAGCTCTTATTTCTATCTTGCTTAAGACTTATAAAACATTTGTGTTTATTAACGAATTTACGTGAAATAAACATTGATCTGAGAGAGAGTTGCTCTGTCGTTCAGTCTGTACGGGGTGGGAGCTCCGTAATTTTTAAAATACATGTATCTTCATTAGAACTTTAAATATGTCTATGGTAAAGTGTTTAAAGTGAAGCTTATATGTCTGCCTTTCTTGAGACATATAAAACATATATGTTTATTAACGAATTCACGTGAAATAAACATTGTTCTGAGAGAGAGTTGCTCGGTCGATCAATCTGTCCGGGGTTAAAGCTCGGCTATTATAAAAGTACACGTATCTTCGCTTTAAATTTAAATATGCCCATGGTAAGGTATTTAGAATGAAGCTTATATTTCTATCTTTCTTGTGACATATAAAACTCTTACGTTTATTAAGGAATCTGTGTGAAATAGGCATGGTTCTGAGATGAATGCTGCGGTTTTCGAGCTCGACGCGCGGCAATGGACGCAATACACATCCAGTGGGTGTTATTGGACCCTATACCCATTTTATTTGTGGTTGGAGCCCCATACCCATTCTATGGGTGGTTGGAGCCCCATACCCATTCTATGGGTGGTTGGAGCCCCATACCCATCCTGTGGGTTGTAGTGGACGCCATACTCATCCTGTGGGTGGTATTGGACCCCATACCCTTCCTGTGGGTGGATGTGATCCCCATACTCATCCTGTGGGTGGATGTGACCCTCATACCCATCCTGTGGGTGGTATTGGACCCCTTTCCCACCTAACAGGCGGTAGGTGACAATATACCCATCCTAGCTATAGTTGGTATAGTAGACACAATACCATCCTGTTTGCAGTAGTTTACCCCATAGACATTCCAATGTAACATCGTTTTCTGTTAGCGTTCCTACAAAACATCCTTTAAAGATTTGTAAAGCACAAACTATGGTATATAATATTGATTGGTGAAGGACTGTTATTCTATGTAATAATTTTTAGTGCTTATTATAATTTACTAAGAACAACTAATATTTCTCAAAACAAAACTACGAGCCTTCAATAGGAAGTAGCTGATCTGTAATATTCTAAGAGCATGGACAATAGTAGGTAAATTTCACAACCCATGTGGGACCTGAAAACTACAATTTTCCTTATAATTGAACCAATCACGAATATTCTGCTATCTATGTTGACGGACGGGTACTGTGACACGTAAATTGGTACGTGAGGAAGAGTTTGGGCCTTGGTAAAAAAAGTAACTGGGAATATATCACATATTTACTAATTCATATTCAACATATTGACTTTAAGCATTAAGTCATATATGTGCTGTCTTGTGTGAGAACGGGTTGGTTCCCCCATCCCCATCCCTGTTTCACCTGCACCACTCCCCCTGTTCCCCCATCCCCATCCCTGTTTCACCTGCACCACTCCCTCTGTTTCTCCCTCTTTATCCCTGTTTCACCTGCACCACTCCCCCCTGTTTCACCCTCTTCATCCCTGTTTCATCTGCACCACTTCCCCTGTTCCCCCATCCCCATCCCTGTTTCACCTGTACAGCACCCCCTGTTCTCCCCTCTTCCTCCCTGTTTCACCTGCACCACTCCTCCTGTTCCCTCTCTTCATTCCACCTCTAAATCCCGTATCCTCCCCCCTCCCACCACCACCTTTGCACCTCTTCCTTTAACTTAAATCAGGACCAATAAACTTCTTTATGTGTTTAATTTAGGTTTTTTCTAAGTACGAAAAAGTCTTCAGCCATCTCAAGCATTATTTTACAATTAACTTAATTAAATTGGTAGGGGGGGGGAGTGATAAGAATAATTAATAATTATTCCTAAATCCTTTAGCTAAAGTCAACACTGACCAACCTATGCCCGTTCCCTACCCCAGACCATTCCCTCAACAAATACACTAATTTAGTAATTATAAGCCTTAATAATATATTAATAAATAAATTTTAAAATAAATCTGTGTATAGCTGCAGCCTCCAGCATGTGGCCTCATTACATAGACAGACATTCTCTTTATATATATATATATATATATATATATATATATATATATATATATATATATATATATATATATATATATATATATATATATCAATTTACATAAATAAATATTCACTAATATATTCCTTAAAAATTGACACAAGCGGATTAAGGCGTCCTGTACATACCAGTTGCATTGCTCCTGGCAGTATGGGTTCGAGTCACTTCTGGCATGTGAGTTTTCAGTTGCATATAGTCCTGGGGACCATTGAGGCTTGTTCGCATGTATATATATATATATATATATATATATATATATATATATATATATATATATATATATATATATATATATATATATATATATATATATATATAAAATCTGTCATATTTGTAAATTAAATAATAAATATTTAATTATTAAATTTAATTTAATTTGCTTTATTAATATAATTATTTAATAATTTAATAAAATAATAATTTATTAAAAAACATTAATTTTTAATTAATAATTAATTAATAATTAGTAAATAATTAATAATTAATTAATAAAATTAAATAATAAATAATAAATTAAATATTGATATGTATTTGTGTGTCCAGGAGGCCATCTGTGTCCCCTCAGATGGTCTCCCTTATCACAGTTTGTGTCTATGGATGTGTGTCTGTGTGTGAGTGTGTATATCCCTGTGAGTGTCTGGGCGAGTGTGTGTGAGTGTGAGTGTCCCTGTGAGTGTCCGGGTGCGTGTGTGTCCGGTTATACCTGTGGGTCCAGGAGGCCATCTGTGTCCCCTCAGATGGTCTCCCTTATCACAGTCTATGGGTGTGTGTGAGTGTGAGTGCCCCTGTGAGTGTTCGGGTGAGGGTGTGTGTGTGTGTGAGTGTCCGGGTTTATGTGAGGTTTGGTTCCAGGGAAACATCCTTCCCCCCCCCCCTTCCCATATCTCCTCCCTTATTCCCACCGTGGGTTCGAATCCCAGGTGATTAGACCTGCTCTAGGTCCATGGATCCAAGGTATCCATCCGTGGGCCCAACGGATTTCACCCCTTCCCCACTTTCCAAGGGCCAGGCCAATTCCAGCTATCCAGGGAACCTGTCGAAACAGAGGCAGCTACAGGAGGGGACACACAAATATTTGTGCCCTGCAGTTACACACCCGTTCCGACAGACTCGATCGCAATCTATCCAGATGAGAACACGTTCTCTTCCGACTAGACCACGCTGGAGTCGCTGTATGTCTCAAATTTGGTTCCTTTATTTATAGTTATTATTTTTGGTGAATTAATTGATTTGTTTTAATTTTTTATTGACTTAGAACGATTTGGGGAATTGGGGGGGGGAGGGGGAGGGGGGATTGGGTGTGTAATGGATTGTCGAGATCGTGGTTGGTTAGTATTTGTCTAGTTGTATTCACCTAGTTGTGCTTGCGAGGGTTGAGCTCTACTCTTTCGGCCCGCCTCTCAACTGTCAATCAATCAATTATTACTAATAAAAAACATTCCACACACACACACCCAGGAAGCAGCCCGTAACAGCTGTCTAACGCCCAGGTACATATTTACTGCTAGGTAACAGGGGCATCAGAATGATAGAAACTCTGCTGATTTCCGTTTGTTCCATTACCGGGGGATCGAATGAGCTATGATTACGAGTCGAGAGCGACGTCCACTCAGCTATAAAGCCCCCTAGGTTGTGAATTGGTGCAAAAGATAATTTGGGAGAGGTTAAGGGAAAGGAATGATGTTTGGTGGCTTTGAAAGCTTTGGATGGGAGGGGGGTTGGCAGTTATGAATTAAAATTGTTAATTATTTAAGATAGGATATATATGCAAAAGACGTTGCGAGATATAGTAAGAAAAGTGTTTCTGACTGAGGTTAGGTACTGTGTGATTGACTTGTATGTTAGGAAGAAAAATACTTATTAGAAACTTAAATGATATTTTGAAATATTTCTTATCAAATAGTTGCAAATTATTTTGTGAAAAGCATATGGTTCCGCTACCCTACACAAACACACGTGAGCACAATTAGTCCACAGGATTCAGAGAGAGTGAGAGTGAACAGCGAAATAGTAACAAAAAATGTGACAATGAGGGGAAACTATGTCATTCAAACGTTAACTATATAAATTACAGTAACACTAACCGAGCGTCCACATACATATTCCAATCAATTTACATAAATAAACATTCACTAATATATTCCCTTAAAATGGACACACGCAGATAGTTGCAGTACACATGTCAGTTCAATTACTGGTACACATAAACACTCATAGCTGGACGTGTCTGTCCATCTTGACAATAGTAGACATGTAACAAAAAATGTGACAATAATGGGAAACTATGTCATTCAAACGTATAAATGTTAACCATATAAATTAATGTAACACTAATCAGCGCGCACACGTACATATGTCAATCAATTTACATAAATACACATTCACTAATGTGTACCTTTAACATGGACACATACAGATAATTACCGTACACATGTCAGTTCAATTACAGGTACACATACACACACATAGCTTCACGTGTCTGTCGGTCTTGACAATAGTACACATGGATACGCACACAAAACAGTCCATTATCAATTAATGTGTGTGTGTGTGTGTGTGTGTATTTATTTTCTCCTTGTATTTACTATATGTATCTGCAGAATCGAGTTATTAGCTCTTGGACCCCGCCAATCAAATATATGTATTTTTCCTTTTTTTATATCTACTACATCTATTTCTCTCTAACACACACACACACACACACACACACACACACACACACACACACACACACACACACAAACTGGAGGCCTACCGTCTAAACGGAGAGAGTTCGTTGGTTATAATCCTAATGGTCCCATATCGAATCTCAGTTGATGCAATAGCAAATCGACAGATATTCTTTAACCTTATGTTACGGCCCTCTCGGGACGCAACGGGGTTCTTACTCTGATGTAGTTAGAGGAAGGTATATATCCGGCCCCAAGCCAGTAGAGGCTATCAAGGGATGCGATCCGTGACGCAAGTAACTTAAAGGGAGTAGGGAAAGAAAGGTAAGAACTTAATATAATATAATGTTCACCTTCACCGTTTAATATATATAATAAAAGAGTACACAAGGGGGAGGGGTATTAACACTTTACAAGGGCATCAACACTGTAGTCTTCTGCTGGAGACTATGGATCCTCGAAGCTAGGTGCTGAGTCCGCGGTGCTTTCTTCGTGGCCTCAAGACGTGTCCTCGGAGAACGCCGAGTCTACCCTGGCCACAGGTCAGCCACAACACAGGTCCACTGGGGGCACCGTCGTGGAGGCCGTCAACCACACGTCCAGCAGGTCTGCTGGCAGGTACTGAGCCACCAAGGCTGGTACGGCCACTCCACGGACGATATAAGGGGTATGCCCTAGACAGGAGTCTCGTGTGATATCACCAATCACCCTCCTGTCCTCAATACCCCAGTGGATTATCGTCTCCAACCGTCGGTCCCGGGTAAATCCTTCCACTGCCACTCCACAGGCAGGCTTAACACACCACAGTGTTCTTCCGGGGGGACGACGTCACGACAGCTGCAGCAAACTTCACTGTATGGAGACTGGCTGCCTCGGGTAGACTGACTACACCTTCAACACAGTGGTCCCAGGTTGGCTCTGTAAGCAGACACGTCATTAATAACCGGGACACTAATACACCACACTCACAGGCTCAGATACAAACGCCCGACATATCCACTCCCTAGATGGCGCTGTCGTCGGAGCACCACCTCACCAGAGGTCAGGAGCGGCGGCGTTGAGCGCTGAACCAGACTGGAAACTGGTCCTCGAGGCCAGTACACGCTGTCCTCACTAGGTGTCGTCGTCCGTTTGGCGGGGGTTTCGGGAGCTGACCCACAGATGGCGTGTTTGTCACTGCTCCAGGCACGGACGCTGGATCCGGGTTCGTAACACCTCCCCACCAAAAAGAATTTGGTTTGGGGTTCTATAAAAAGAAACACAAACCAAATTAGTACGACGACACAACTCCAAATGGACTTACTTATACTATGAACTAGAGTGATGAGGCTGTCTTGTCCACAGAACTTTTCTACTGAGAAACCCTGGCCCAAAGGGAGCTTGAAAATGGAAGGCAATGATCTGCCTGACGTAATCTTCCACACCTCCTCTGCGATGGCAAACAGGGGCATCATCTCACATCTCTCGAGTAAGGATCGGTGTAGACACGATCTGGGGTGACTCGACACTTTCCTATGTCGTGGCACCGATGATGGCTGACCACAGACGGCATTTCTGGTGCCAGTCCTATGGTCCTTCAGGGAGACAGGAACCTGGAATACAGGGGTCTGATAATTCAGAGTGATAGCGACCGCGAGTAAAACAGTACTTACAGCATACTCTACTAGGTCCACACCTAGTCCCAACGGGGCTGTTCGTACGTCGCAGGTGGCATTCGCTCTGCCACCGTCAGGTCGACCAACGTTCCACATAACGCTGCATTGAGGCTCAGCAGTCACGCGGGGGGTGTCAACCTGTCGGAAACAGTCACTCACATTATCACATGTCGTACCTCCTGTATCATCTATTACCTCCCAGGTCCCTTCTTCAACTGCAACACTTGCAGTACAACTCTCCAATCCCTGGGACCTCTTCTCGATGTTCACGGGAGCCATCATCCTTCGGGTCGTCCACTGATCCTTACTGAGAACACAGAGAGCACATACGAGAATCAAACAAAATATCGCCAAGAAACATTTGGTTACCTGAGGAATAAGCGTCCTGAGCCTGTAATGTCCATAGCCAGCAACATCCACTAGCCTGGCTTGGACCGAAGAGGGCACTAGTCCTTTTGAACATGCCTCACATACCTCTGACGTCTGGGGAATCTCTGGCTGGTCCACTACACGCTGTAACTTGCCATACCGCAAGCACACCTCAGCCTTCGCTCCAGACTCGTTGGTATCCGTGGGTGTCTGCACACGAGGCCTCTCTTCTAGCTCAGGTACTTCTGCCTTCTTAACTTCATGTTCCTCGTCGAGAGAATCAGGAGACACTGCTAGAATATCGTCGATCTGCGGGTGAAAGGACAAATTAAATATGTTTACATCCGGGTCTGTCTTTACCAGGACATTACCATTGCCTGTTACCTCAGACCGTGCTGTTCCGGTAGACTCGTCCGCAACCTTGGGAAGATTGATGCTCCAATCTGTCACCAAGTCGTTGGCTAGTACCACGTCAATCCCAGCCACAGGGAGGGTATCGACTACTGCCAACACACATGTGCCGCTGAAATAAGGCGTGTCGAGATGTACTGGCACTAAGGGGGCGATGTACTGCGTCCTTGGAAACCCAACCAGGACAACCTCTTGTCTCCCGTTCACACTTACTCCCTCGGGTAACGAGCTCTTCACGATCAGGGACTGGGCTGCTCCACTATCTCTGAGCACTACAATTGATCTACCAGTATGATCACTCGTTACATACCCGGTTGAAGTGTGAGGGGCCAACAAACTTGGTCCTTCCTGCGTCGTTGTAGACTGGTTTCCTACTGGTGATGTAACACAGCTCATCAACATCACCTCCCTCCGTGCGCTGCCACCTCTTCTGCCTCGGCACCTAGCAGCTATATGTCCCTTCTTCCCACAAGTCCAGCACACCATGTTCCTCCTCGGACTACGGTGTTTCGGACTACTAGGACTTGTTCTTCGAGGGCTACCTGGGGGCGTCCTCTTAGCACTTTGTGGGACGGGTCTTTCTTCTTCGTCGTGAGGTCTGTCAAACCGGCGCTGGTAATTCCTTGGGACGTACTTAGCAGACGGCCTATGAGTCAGGATGTACTCTTCAGCCATGGTGGCGGCTGCACTCAAGGTCTCTACCTGCTGTTCCTCTAAGTACGTCTTCAGGTCTCCAGTCAAACAATCCTTGAAGTCCTCGAGCAGAATCAGCTGCTCGAGGTCTGCCTTGGTCTCCACCTTCCGAGAGGCACACCATTCCTGGAAAAGTCGCTCCTTGATGGTGGCGAATTCGGTGAAAGTGTGCTCTGAGGTCTTCTTCAGGTTTCTGAACTTTTGCCTATATGCCTCAGGTACCAATTGGTACGCCATGAGCACCACTTTCTTCACCATATCGTAATCGCCGGAGTCGTCAAGGGATAACGTAGAGTAGGCGATTTGGGCCTTCCCAGTCAAAACTGACTGTATCATGATGGCCCAATTCTCCCTTGGCCACTCCAAAGAGGCAGCGACTTTCTCGAAGGCTGCGAAGAACTTCGAAACCTCTCTCTCGTTGAATTTGGGGACCATTTTGATATTCCTTACCGGATCGAAACCGCTTACTCCAGTTTGTCTCTGTCCAGCGCCTAATCGTAATACTTCTAGTTCATGTTGTCTCTGTCTTTCTTCTCTCTCTCTTTCTCGTTCTTCTCTCTCTCTTTCTCGTTCTTCTCTCTCTCGTCTCTCTTCTCTTTCTCGTTCTTCTCTCTCTCTTTCTCGGTCTTCTCTCTCTCTTTCTCGGTCTTCTCTCTCTCTTTCGCGTTCTAATTCTAAACGCCTCATCGCCAATTCTTTTTCTTTCATCTCCATTTCTTTATCTTTTAATTCTCGTTCTACTTCTAACTTCTTCCACTCTATCTCGCGATTGATCTCTAGGGCACGCATTTTGACTGTTAGGAAGCTGAAATTAAGCTCACCTGCATCACTGTCAATGTCACTGCCCTTATCTTCCTTTTCTGTGGAAGCTATTTCCTCACCTTCCCTTGTACTAGGAGTCTCGCCTTCCTGTTTCTCTTCTGCCTTCAGGTGCCGGTGAACCTTGGACAAGATCTCCACACGGGAATCACTGGCACGGATCTTGATCTCCAGGTAGGCGCTCACTAGTACAAGTTCCGGTTTGCTCAGATACTTTAATCTGGCAAGACAGTCCACTCTGTTCAGAAAAGCCTGAACATCGTCCAGATCATCGATGGTAGCTTTTTCTGCCATTGTCACAGATGGAACACTTTGCACTTAACACCTTGCTTACACGTTAGCACTTAACACGCCGAGCACTGTTCTACGCCAATATTGCACTTTATCGCACCAAACACTGCACTTGCCAATATTGCACGTAATCACTTCGGGCACCACACTACCCAATATTACACTGAGTCCAAGCGAACACTTCGCTCTACAATATTGCACTGAATCACTGAGCACCGCACTAGTCAATATTGCACTTAATCGCTTTATCACAGCGAGCACCGCACTGCACAATATCGCACTTAATCACTGAGCACCGCACAGGACGTATAACGTCACAATCGTCACACAGGGGGAATTATATACAGGGATTACGCCACTTCACCACCCCTGTCAAACATACTTAACAAGGGGACGGATCCCGCTGGGGATGCCAATTATGTTACGGCCCTCTCGGGACGCAACGGGGTTCTTACTCTGATGTAGTTAGAGGAAGGTATATATCCGGCCCCAAGCCAGTAGAGGCTATCAAGGGATGCGATCCGTGACGCAAGTAACTTAAAGGGAGTAGGGAAAGAAAGGTAAGAACTTAATATAATATAATGTTCACCTTCACCGTTTAATATATATAATAAAAGAGTACACAAGGGGGAGGGGTATTAACACTTTACAAGGGGATCAACACTGTAGTCTTCTGCTGGAGACTATGGATCCTCGAAGCTAGGTGCTGAGTCCGCGGTGCTTTCTTCGTGGCCTCAAGACGTGTCCTCGGAGAACGCCGAGTCTACCCTGGCCACAGGTCAGCCACAACACAGGTCCACTGGGGGGCACCGTCGTGGAGGCCGTCAACCACACGTCCAGCAGGTCTGCTGGCAGGTACTGAGCCACCAAGGCTGGTACGGCCACTCCACGGACGATATAAGGGGTATGCCCTAGACAGGAGTCTCGTGTGATATCACCAATCACCCTCCTGTCCTCAATACCCCAGTGGATTATCGTCTCCAACCGTCGGTCCCGGGTAAATCCTTCCACTGCCACTCCACAGGCAGGCTTAACACACCACAGTGTTCTTCCGGGGGGACGACGTCACGACAGCTGCAGCAAACTTCACTGTATGGAGACTGGCTGCCTCGGGTAGACTGACTACACCTTCAACACAGTGGTCCCAGGTTGGCTCTGTAAGCAGACACGTCATTAATAACCGGGACACTAATACACCACACTCACAGGCTCAGATACAAACGCCCGACATATCCACTCCCTAGATGGCGCTGTCGTCGGAGCACCACCTCACCAGAGGTCAGGAGCGGCGGCGTTGAGCGCTGAACCAGACTGGAAACTGGTCCTCGAGGCCAGTACACGCTGTCCTCACTAGGTGTCGTCGTCCGTTTGGCGGGGGTTTCGGGAGCTGACCCACAGATGGCGTGTTTGTCACTGCTCCAGGCACGGACGCTGGATCCGGGTTCGTAACACCGTATTCACTGTTCACGGCTCCCCTTCGACCGGGGAGCCAGTCGGCCGAGCGGACAGCACACTGGACACTGGACTTGTGATCCTGTGGTCCCGGGTTCGATTCCGGGCGCCGCCGAGAAACAATGGGCACAGTTTCTTTCACCTGTGCCTGTGTTACCTTGCAGTAAAACAGATACCTGGGTGTTAGTCAGCTGTCACGGGCTGCTTCCTGGGGGTGGAGGCCTGGTCGAGGACCGGACCGCGGGGACACTAAAGCCCCGAAATCATCTCAAGAAGAGCCTCAAGAGATAAGCACAAATGAATCCATCAATGGATCCATCTATCTATCTACTTATATCTGTCAATATATCTTCCCATAAACCAACCATTTATCTTTATATACATTTATATTCCATTTATCCGACCATCAACTCTTCTGTCTATCCATCCATCTACTCATATGTCTTTCCATCCATCAGATAGACGGATGTATCTATGCATCCGTCTATCCGTCAATGTATATATTTAGCAATCATGTAAACATCCATCTATCTACTTATATAAATTTCCTTTAATCCCTGTT
>NW_025567082.1:30000-57510 GCF_020424385.1 Procambarus clarkii | reverse complement strand
CCCTGACAGGTACAAGAGGAGTGTTGTTAACGCATATGTCGACCGTGCTCTCAGCCACAGCTCAGAATGGAAGCAAGTCGACGAAGAACTCTGTAGCGTAAGGCAGGTCCTAGTCAATAACGGCTTCTCCAATGGTTTCATCGAAAACATCATAAGAAGGAAAGTGAAAAGCCATGCAACCTCTGAAGAGACAACTAACACAACACCTATACCCCCATTAGACTATTTTACAGGAACTTCTTTTCCACAGCTCATAAAACGGAGGAAAGGGTCCTGAAAGATATTGTTAATAGAAACGTTATCCCTACAGACAAAAATCAGAGGATACAACTGACGATTTACTATAAAACCAGAAAAACGGCCAGCCTAGTCATGAGAAACTCTCCAGACACAAAACAGAACGCTTTAAAAGAGACTAACGTCGTCTATGCCTTCAAATGCCCACTTGGGGACTGTAAGCTCCAAAAAACCCAGTATATAGGCAAGACAACAACATCTCTTTCGAGGCGTTTAACGATGCATAAGCAACAGGGCTCCATTAAGGAACATATAATCTCTTCCCACAACCAAACCATCGCCAGAGAAATCCTAGTAAACAACACAGAAATCATCGATAGATACAGCGATAGCAGGCGGCTTGACGTTTGCGAGGCACTACACATCAAGAAGTCAACACCAGCAATCAACAGCCAATTATTGCACAACTATATTCTACCCACCTCAAGACTCCGCTCCAATATAGAAGCATCAAGAAATATGGACCAATAGGCTTTCTACAAACACTTCTATTCAATACCCATTGTTTGTGTTCTGTCTTGTGTTGATACTTTTAATACCCTATTAATATCCCCTCTTGTTCTGTCTTGTGTTAATGCCACATCACCCCTCCCACCTCACTCAAATGTAGATATAAAATCGGAGATACGTAAGTTCTAATCAGTTGTGTATTTGTGAACTAAAGTCTTTGAAAATGTAATAAGTTTTACGAAACGCGCCCGTGTCGCGTCAGACTAGAAATAAAAATGAATTTTGGAGAATTGATTTTTGATTTACCTCCAACAGTGAAGCGTAATGTACGAAAGATTGAGAAAATTCGTGTTAGAATTATTAATCTTACTTTTTCAGTCATATTTAATAATATATATATATATATATATATATATATATATATATATATATATATATATATATATATATATATATATATATATATATATATATATATATATATATATATATATATAAATATATATATATGCCTACTGCAAATATTCCTTTATTATGTTCTCTCAAAAACAGTGGACAAACCAAATAAAAAAACAGTGTTGAATGTAATGAAATGGCCATTTCTGGGTGAGCCTTGTGGGTCCCCCTGAAGCTATACATTGAGATGGTCCCATTTTCCATGTTACATTAGCCATAGAGTTACCTATGGCTTACCGAGAACCAGAGTCAAAACCTTACCCTCCCTCACGGAGGTGCACCCGTATGTTTCACAAAGCCTAATGAAGGAGGCAGCATCGACGGTCCACTCCGTGGAGATGGGAAAGAATCAGAAAAATCTGTCAGCAAGAACATTGGACATTCCCTGGATGTGAACAGTGTGCAGAGCTAAACCCCAAGACTCCAGCAGAAGACGTACTCAAAGCATCCAGCTCCATTGGGACCAAAGCGAACCCCCACATTTGAGGCAATGAACCACAGGGGAACAGTCAGAATGGTGCCAGTGTATGGAGCCCATCTGAATCCTGAATCCTTTGCAGCACATGCCACACGGTCATAAATTTCCGAGCCATACTGTGAGCTGATGAAAGGGAGGAGACTAACGACCCTGGCCAGTTTGGTTAACACTGGTTACAAAAGCCCCAACCCAAGCCAAAGCATCCATGAAGACATCAAGTGAGAAGACACCAGGGAAGAAAGCCTTGGAAAGTCCAAAGAGGAAGCCAGTCATGCAGCAGCTTTTTTTTTCAGGGATATTCCTGCATGGACCTTAAGCCTCTGGTTGGCTTACTAAAGCAGCTGGTGAAGGGCCACCTTGGCCCACATCCAACAATCACAGAGGTGGCAATGGGAACTGAACCAGAGACACCAGAACGGCCAACAAAGTCGCACTTTGCCCCAGAGGAAAAACAATGTAGGCAAAGTTAAAGTTCCTTCGCAATTGCTTGAGCAACATTAGAGTCACCCAGGGCCGAGTCAACACCAACAGACAGTGGCACTGTAGTCTGGTGAAGGCTGCTGGAGAAAGGGAAAGCCGACCAAGAGTCGGATACAATGCCCAGCCAAGTCCGAACTTGGGATAGAACCAACTGGGACTTCTGCCAGTATACCAGGAACCCAAACACAGTGAGCTTAGAAAGAACTTGACGCCTGGTTAGCAGACATGTGGACCAACTGGGAGCCTACACCAGTCATTGAAGTAGGTTAAAATACGTACCCCTAAGAACTGAAGACTAGCCACAACTCGAGTGAAGCGTGTAAACACATGTGGAGCCAGATTGAGACTAAACAGGAGAACTTGATTTCAATTCCTGAAATTAGATATATTGGTACATTCCAATATGTGTCCTGAAGGTACAGGGAGATCATTCAAGCGTCCACCTCTAGTTCAAGATGACGCTCGGACAAAGTGGTCATCTGTAACAAGGGGGTAAGGAATGAACTAGTTTGGATGCGAGAAGTTAAGGATGAACTGAATTTCCAGCAAGTCCTGTTTCACGACCAGGAAGATACGGGAAATCCACCGAAGTGATGAAGATGTTTCGACTACGCCAGACGCCATCCACTCCAAGATGATCCAATGCAGGCAAAGGGAAGAAGCATATCAGGACCGACCCAAACCACAGAGGAAGGAGGAGCTGACCAACTTCAATGTAGGCCATAGGAAACAACCTGAAAAGCCAACAGATCATGAGACCAGAAGCTGGCAAACCCCCAGAAGGCCTTACCTTGACCCACAACAGGCAATGCAACTCTATCCAACTGCCTCCAAGGATCAAAAACGAGAATGCCGAGAACAAAGGAGGTCTGAAATAGGATGACAAGCAGCAGGTGCTGAAGGAAAAAAGTGAGACACAACCTCCTCAGGAAAGAGAAGAGGAGAAAAAAGGACAGTTGGACAAGTCCCACGCCGACTTCAAAGACTAGGTCAACACTGCATGTCGACGAGTGAATCAGGCTGTGAAGAATGTGGCCATCACATCCCAGAGTATGGGAGTGTACAGCTTGAGGAAAGCAGCTGATACACCTACAGCAGAAGGCAAAACCCCCGCATGAGGCCCCTCTACAAAGTACCTCAACATCCTCCCAGAGCCAGTCAGTATGTAGCTCAAGGAGGCCCAGAAACTGCACTATGGAACCCTAATGCGAGCATATATGATGGTGGTCCACCACAAGTTCCAACAACAAAGGGACTTAGGGATGGAGCTGCATGAGGCCTGTGTCTAGAGAGGGAGAGAGAGACTGGGAGCAAACTGGCAGTCATTGAAGGGTGCATAAGGAAGCCCCCAAAAAACATCTGCAACACAGTTGACACCTCACGCCACTCAAGTGTGCGGGTATGACAAAAGCTGCCCCAAGTGAGAACAAAGGATTGTCCACCAGCCAGGAAAACTCCAGAACCTCATAACACATCCTAAAAGGAAAAAAAAGATCCAAACTCAAATGAGTAAAGGTCCATCAAAGATGCATAATCTGGGTCTTGCAGGAGGTACATGAAGAGTGCCTCTGAAGAGGGACCTGAAAGGAAGGAAACCTCTGGAAGGACAATATGCCCCAGCTTGGAAATCCTCAGACATCTCAGGGGCAAGGGAGGAAGATCAGAAGAATACTCAAAGGGGAAATAAGAGGAGGTGCAGATGGAGTCAAGGTGAAGTTCAATTTCACCAACACCACCAATTCCGGGTCCTTAGACACCAGATGGGGCAGCTCCAGGGCATCTAACCAGGTACAGTATATAGCCTAAACCACAGCAAACAAGCAAAACAAACTCACAAAGCAGATGCAATCTGATACACCCTGACCTTATCAGAAGAGTCAGAAAAAACATGGGGAGAGAAAACCCCCACAAAATTCAGGTTTGAAGGTGTCAGACCCAGCAGGCAGCATGGCAGAGGCAGAATGTGTGTTCTTCACTCCGTGACACCAATGGCAAACAACGCTCAAACTCTTACAAGGCGAGACCAGATTTGGGGGGAATATCCATAGGACCACTGAACCCACAGGAGGATTTCCTGGGCCTGGGTAAACCAAGCAGGACACCCAAGCACTTGGGACGCTATGCCAGACGTAAAAATAAGCTGACACTACCTGGGTTACACGGTTGTGAAGTCCGACCTTGGTACACTGAAGGAAAGCCCGCCAACTGCAAGTGAACCCTTCCAACAAAAGTTTTACCGTACCTGGGTTAAGACAGAGAAGGCATAAAATCTTGACTCACCCTGGGCAAGGGCCATCACAAGTGAGGAGGACCTCTAAAGGAGTGACTCCCGAACACTCCAGAGAAGATAACTCTTAACAATGCAAAGGCAGTGCTAGGGAGCACAGTAAGAAGGTAATCCTGAGCACATGCAACTCCAAGCACTCTGCAAACCAGGCTCATTCTACACTGCAGTGTACAATAAAAGGCACCAAGGCAAAAAATTCAAAACACTTAGCTGAAACGGAGAAGCCTGCATGAAAGAGGTGATATGGTAATAAATTATCAACTTCACCTACAGCAGTCAGGTGATCCTAACCACACCAGCGTAAGAACTGACAGCACAGACCTTGGAAGGTGGTAAATTCACCTTTCCACTCCTTTCCACCAAATGAGTTGAGGAGGTGGGACGAATGAGCTCATACTAGTTTTGAGAGATTCAATCATTTCATTACATATTTGGGGAGTTTATTTGTGTGTTTGGAAGTTTCAGTCTTCCTTATACTGAAACTCAGTCTCAGTGGTTTGTTTTGACTGACTTTCTGGATCCCTGGAAGGAGTAACAACTCCATGGCTGTTGTGACTTGGTAGATAGGAACCATCTCGGTGAGTAACTTCTGGGAGTCACAGGGGTTTTTCCCAGAAATTCTCCAGTAACGAGCAGAGAGTAATCAAATGAATTGGCTATGCACATTATATACCGGTACTAGTTCATTGGAGTGAGGTGCCGCTGTAAAGTTTTTTTTCTTTTATCCTTTGGAAGATATGTATATGTTATTTCTGGGGGTAATTCCTTCGGCTCCCCAGAGCTAACCGGGCTGATATGAATGTATTAGACCCTGCAATCAGTCAATGCACATGGAGTTCTAGGCCTACTGGGGACCACGAACCAGAACTTGGCCCCATCAGAGAGGCACGAGGAGCAATGACCTATATAAACCCCCGTGTGGTTGAAAGCATTCTGTATCTGCCATCGACTGGGTCTGGTAACCAGAAAGGTAAATGCCTCAAATTAACCCTAATCCTATTCCCTGGTTAACCCTATTCTGGTTAAAATATTGCTACTGAAAGCGGAACTACTGGACAGAACTCCCCAAATGAAAACGAGCATGACGTCACCGTGCCGCTGTCTACACAACCCACCTCTCTTCGGGAGCGTAAAGGGGAGGGGGTTGTGTAGACACCACTGCCCTGCCTATCCACCCTGCAGTTCTGTGGCTGCTGTGAGCTGGCAAGGTCATGTGCCTCTGGCTTTAGTTTTTCCAGTCCTGTGCCTTGTGGCGTGGTGTTGTCCTGTGGTGGTGTGTGAGCCAGGAGTTATTTCGCAAGTACTCGGGCTGCATGTGCCTAGGGTCACCTTCCCTAGATGCCCTGTAGGTACTGCCCTTGGGGCTTGGGGCCATCTTCCACAAGTCACCTTGGGGTCTACCTCCACAAAGTCTGATGCTGCTTGGTGATTGACCGCTCTTGCAGTCAGCTGGGGTGTTTCATGCACCACCATTTTCAGGTAGCAGGTAGTTTCGTCACCGTAGGGAGGCAGGGTACTGTGCAGATAGTTTTCACCTTTCATAGTGGCTGGGTCTGTTCCGCCTGGATATATTGTCCTCTTGTGGGGGTTTTCTTTTGTTTTCGTTTTCCTGCCTGGTGGGGGGGGGGGGGGGGGGATCTGCTCCTTGGTTTTGGTTACACCCATATACTGTATATATCTTGGTGGTCCTCCACTAGGTCTTCCCGTGAGTGTACATGTCCCAGGGGTTCAGCTTTAGCGGTTAGGTATCTTTGGGTGCCGGTTAGCAGTACCCTGCCTGGGCTTCCCTTCTTGAGGTTATCTTGAGATGATTTCGGGGCTTAGTGTCCCTGCGGCCCGGTCCTCGACCAGGCCTCCACCCCCAGGAAGCAACCCAAAGCAGCTGTCTAACTCCCAGGTACCTATTTACTGCTAGGTAACAGGAGCAGCAGGGTGAAAGAAACGTTTTGCCCATTTGTCTCCGCCTCCACTGGGGATCGAACCCGGAACCTCAGGACTACGAATCCGAAGCGCTGTCCACCCAGCTGTCTCATAGGCCTGTGACAGCTGGACTTCCCTTAGTGAGATAATGAGACTAAGGGTCTTGGGAAACCCTGCTGGGGTTCATTGATCCAATGGATGCGACCCCTGGGTCCCCTCTCGCTTCGTACGAGTTTGAAAGTTGCTCTGTCCCCTAGTCTCAGGGTGACACTCACCGGTTGTGCCTCCGTCATGCTGCCTGTTGAGTCAGTGACACCTTCAACCTGGAATCCTGCGAGTTTTGTTCCTTGTTTGTACTCCAGTACACCCAGTCCACTGATCATGATATTTGGGTGCAGGCAGCTTCAGTATTGCATGCTCAGTTCAAGTTGCTGCAATGCGCTAGGTTGGTTGCTCATGTGGAAGCCCAGAGACTGCCCCATTTTGGTTATAGGGACCCGGACTTGGGGGTGTTAGTCGCTTTGACTTTGGTTCAGTCAGTGCCTCCTTGTCCTTCCCCCTGCTATTGTTCATCCTGGTCCCCCCCTCCCCCCTCAAAGGGGGGGAGGGGGTCTTAGGGCTTCGGGGTCGGGACAGGGTTTAGAGGTTTCTGAGACTTGGGCATTTTCGAGAGTTACCCCCTTCCGGGGTGGCTGCGGAGGCATTTGAGTCAGTTCCTCGAGCCTTAGCTCCTGGGTCTGACCAGTGGGTCCATCCTCTTCCTGCTATTCCAGCTGCCCCCTCTTTTTCTTGTGAGGCCAGGACTTGGGGGATGACTCGCCACCCGGGCCTGACGTAAAGGTTCCCGGGGTTGGGGAGGAGCTGATTTGGGGGCCTTGGGACCTCGCCTGGGTTTTCCGACCCTCCTAGGGGTGGTCGTGCTCCCTCCTAGGGAGCCGGTCGGCCGAGCGGACAGCACGCGGGACTTGTGATCTTGTGGTCCTGGGTTTGATCCCAGGCACCGGCTAGAAACAATGGGCAGAGTTTCTTTCACCCTATGCCCCTGTTACCTAGCAGTAAAATAGGTACCTGGGTGTTAGTCAGCTGTCACGGGCTGCTTCCTGGGGGTGGAGGCCTGGTCGAGGACCAGGCCGCGGGGACACTAAAAAAGCCCCGAAATCATCTCAAGATAGGGGGGCTTACTGTTACAAGAAGTGGGGTTTTCCTTTTCCCCCTCTGCGTTCGAGATGGATTTGGGTTCAGCTCCTCCTGGGCTCGGTTCCGTTTCCCTGCGGGTCCTTCAGTTCAGTCTTTTGGAGGTTTTCGGCTTCGCGCATCTCTCTGGCTGAGGTGCGGGTAGCCATCGTGGCGTAACTCCTCCACGACCCGGTGTATGCCTCTATAATGGATTCGTCTTCCTTCAGGTTTGGGTCTTTGTCACCATACTGGGTTCATTACCAGGTTCCGGAGTTGTCCAGGCTTGCAGACTGCCCTATGTTTTCGCTGGATGCTTGGGACACCTTGTGTCGTACCCACACGCTTAAGTGGGGTGAGGCATTGACTGTGGTCCAGGTTTACCTGGGGGCGATTTTGCACACCTTAATGAGTGCCTGAGGCTGAGGACTTGTGCGCTCGGGGCTCATTGGCTTCGGTCCTGCATTTCTTTTCCCTCCTTGTGCTGTCTTCCAATTGGCTTACAGAGGTTGTAAAGGTACTTGGGGTTATTCCTGGGTCTAGCGCCTTGGATTCGGCTGCTCGCGCTTTGTCTGCGCTTTTGAAGTTGTTTGTGTCAACTTCGCCTCGCATGTCGGCAGAGGGTGCTCGCTTCCTCCTTGGAATCCGCTTGGGCTCTGGCTCTTAGATAGTCTTCCCCCTTTTGTCCTTTATTATTTGCAGCTTCTGTGGTCGAGCAATATATGCAAGCGGCTTCCTCCAGCTGCCACCCTATGTCTGATTTGATGGTTCTCCAGGGGTCCCGAGTGGGTTCCTCCCAAAGGGGTCGTGCCAGGGCCCATGGTTCCGCTCGTCGAGGTGGGCCACAGGTGCCAGTTTCAGAGCCAGTGCCGCCTTCGGTCCCTGCTGCGCCTGGTCAGCGCAGTGCTCACTCTATGCAGGTCAAATGCAGGTCTGTATGCAGGCAAATGCAGTGTTTGCAGCCCTAACGGAAACTCACACAAAGGACTACCTTGATGGTGAAATATGGATCTCAGAATACAATCTCTTCAGATGTGATAGGAAACACCGGCTTCAGGGTGTGGTCAGCCTTTACATCAAAGACACACTCATCTGTACTGAGCTGCTAAACACCTCAAATGATATGGTGGAAGTGCTGATAGTCAAAATAGAGATCCTAAATCTTCAGATGTGATAGGAAACACCGGCTTCAGGGTGTGGTCAGCCTTTACATCAAAGACACACTCATCTGTACTGAGCTGCTAAACACCTCAAATGATATGGTGGAAGTGCTGATAGTCAAAATAGAGATCCTAAATGTAGTTGTTGTCCTTGTATATAAGTCGCCGGAGGCAAACCCTCAGAAGTTTAAAGACCAACTAATGAAAATAGAGCACTGCTTGGAAAACCTCGCAAATCCAGCTCCGAACATCATCCTGCTTGGGGACTTCAACCTACGGCACCTGAAATGGAAGCACCTGGCTAATACAGTAATATCAGAAAGAATACCAGGAAGTAGCCTAAATGAACAGGCACATGCAAATGACCTGCTACGGATGTGCGATAAGGTTGCCTTAAACCAGCAAATAGTAGAACCAACTAGGAAGAAGAACACGCTGGACCTCATTTTCACTAATAATGATGAGTTGATCGGGAACATAATGACTACAAATACCTATTACTCAGATCACAACTTAATTGAAGTTCTGACAACCATGGGGAATGGACCTTCAAAACCAGTCTAGATTCCCGGTGGAGGAGATTTCAGCAAATTCAACTTCAATAATAAACAGATAAACTGGGAGCAAATAAACCAGGACTTCACAGAAATAAGCTGGGAAGAACAGCTAGAAAATGCAAACCTGAACCAGTGCCTGGAAAAAATAAGCTCAGTAGCACTAGAAATATGTTCAAACCGCATACCCCTAAGAAAAAAGCGAAAGAGATGCAGATTGGAACGGGAACGTCGTTCCCTATATAGGCGAAGAAAACGAATCGCGGAACAACTTGAGAGTCGCACCCTATCTCAAGAATGGCGAAGAAGGTTAGGTAGAGAAATAGAAACAATTGAACTCAAGCTACAAGAATCATACAAAACCCAGGAGAGGCAAAGAGAGCAAAAGGCCATCAGTGAAATAGAGAGAAATCCGAAATATTTTTTCTCCTATGCAAAATCAAGATAAAAAAACACATCTAGTATCGGGCCCCTGCGAAAGGGAGATGGAACTTTCACCGATGACAACAAAGAAATGAGCGAGTTACTGAGGAAGCAGTACGACTCTGTTTTCAGCGAGCCATTAAATGCACTAAAGATTGATAACCCAAATGAATTTTTCATCAAATCATATATCAGACGTCACCCTATCCCCACTAGATTTTGAAGAAGCCATAAACAGTATGCCTATGCACTCTGCACCAGGCCCGGATTCTTGGAACTCCATATTCATCAAGAACTGTAAAAAACCACTATCGCAGGCCCTTCACATTCTGTGGAGACAAAGCCTAGATACTGGCGTTATCCCTGACATACTAAAAACAGCAGAGATAGCACCACTCCATAAAGGAGGAAATAAGGCAGAGCCAAAAAATTACAGATCGATAGCACTAACATCGCACATCATAAAAATTTTTGAGAGAGTGCGAAGAAGTAAGATCACAAAATACATGGAATCACAGCATCTCCATAACCCTGGACAACATGGTTTCAGAACAGGGCGCTCTTGCCTGTCGCAGTTGCTGGACCACTATGATATGGCATTAGATGCTATGGAAGACAAACAAAATGCTGATGTAATTTACACAGATTTCACAAAAGCCTTTGATAAATGTGACCATGGTGTTATTGCACATAAAATGCGTTCAAAAGGAATTACCGGGAAAATAGGCAGATGGATCTACAATTTCCTGACTAACAGAACAGAATGTGTAATAGTCAACAAAATAAAATCCAGCCCATCAACCATGAAGAGCTCAGTCCCCCAGGGTACTGTGCTTGCTCCAGTACTTTTTCTCATCCTCATATCGGACATAGACCAGAACACAACCTATAGCACTGTATCATCCTTTGCAGATCTGTATCATCCTTTGCAGATGACACTAGGATTTTCATGAGAGTTGGCAACATAGAGGACACGGCAAACCTCCAATCAGATGTAGATCAGGTCTTTCTATGGGCTACAGAAAATAATATGGTGTTTAACGAGGATAAGTTCCAGCTCATGCGCTACGGTTTAAAAATTGAAAATATAAAAACAGAAACCACGTACAAAACTCAGGCAAATCATAACATAGAACGGAAAGGCAATGTAAAGGATCTGGGTGTACTCATGTCGGAAGACCTTACCTTTAAAGAACACAATAAAGTAGCCATCACAACTGCAAGAAAAATGACAGGTTGGATAACAAGAACTTTCCACACTAGAGATGCTATACCGATGATGATACTTTTCAAAACGCTTGTGCTCTCTAGAGTGGAGTACTGCTGCACAATGACAGCCCCTTTCAAAGCTGGAGAAATTGCTGACCTGGAGAGCGTGCAGTTCCTTTACTGCTAGAATCCACTCAGTAAAACATCTAAATTACTGGGACCGACTAAAGAGCCTAAATCTGTACTCCCTTGAGCGCAGGCGGGAGAGATACATAATAATTTACACGTGGAAAATAATTGAGGGGCTGGTCCCAAACCTGCACACAGAAATAACAACACATGAGACCAGAAGGCATGGCAGGATGTGCAGAATACCCCCGTTGAAAAGCGGAGGTGCAACAGGCACTCTGAGAGAGAACTCTATCAACATCAGAGGCCCGAGACTGTTCAATACACTTCCACTACACATAAGGGGCATAACTGGCCGACCCCTCACAGTGTTCAAGAGAGAACTGGATAAGCACCTCCAAAGGATACCTGATCAACCAGGCTGTGACTCATATGTCAGGCTGCGAGCAGCCGCGTCTAACAGCCTGGTTGATCAGTCCAGCAACCAGGAGGCCTGGTCGACGACTGGGCCGCGGGGACACTAAGCCCCGGAAGCACCTCAAGGTAACCTCAAGGTAGGTCAGGTTCTCGTACAGGGCATCGGCCCTTTTGCGGTTCGCCCCATTGACTGGGCAATGTGGGGGGGGGGGGAGGCTTCCTCTTCTCTCATGCCTGGTTCCACGATTCGTGGGCTTTTCGGGTCATTTCTCACAGCCTTCGGTGGCGTTGGACGGCTCCTCCTCCTTCAGGGGGGTTAGGAGATGGCAATGCAGGCCTCTTCTTCTGCACTCTGTCAGGTCGTATTGGAATGTTTTTTTCTGAGCCGGGCGCTTGGATGGTGTCCCTGGACCTCAAGGATGCATATTGGCATGTCCCTATTCATCCAGGGTTCAGGGACTGGCTCAGTTTTGTTTTGGAGTGTCAGAGTTAATGTTTTTGGGTTGAGCCTGGCACCTCGCGTGTTCACACGCCTCACCCAGGTCAAGGTAGCCTGTCTGCGTCTATTAGGTGTTTAGGTGTTGGCTTACCTCGACGATTGGCACGTTTGGGCTCCTGGTCGGTCCACGTATCCGCTTGCCAGGTGTTTGGTGCTTTCCCAGCTAGCCGGGTTCATTTTAATGGTGAACTGGCGGAAGTCCCATTTGGTTCCCTCCCAGGTTCGGACCTGGCTGGGTCTTATGTGGGACTCATGAACCGCTTCCTTGTCTCTTCCTCCGGAGTCTCTCCTTCGGTTGCGGACCCGCATGCACTATTTTCTGGGGGGCTTCCGAGTCACCCAGCGGTTGCTCGAGGGTCTGTGCGGGAGCTTGAACTTTACGATGATGGTCTACCCGGCGGGTCAGGTTTGGCTTCGTCGGCTGTTCTGGTTGCTTCGGGAACGTCCCTTCCACCTCTCTCTTGCGATCGCTGGGTTCAATCCTCATGGGACCTTGTGTCGGCTGCTGCATCGCCGGCTTCCTCTTCGGATTTTTCAGGGTTCAATGCCTTGGCACCTACCCAAGCCCTCGCTCAATGAGTTCACGGACCAGTTGTCTCTCGGCTGGGGCTTTGTGACCAGTGCTCGCCAGGCCGGCCAGGGGCAGTGGGGTCTGTTCTTCCGTCGGGCCCACAGCACGGTGCGGGAGTTTGTGACTGTGTGGTTTGCGTTCGAAGGGTACAGGTCGCCGTTGATTGACGATCTGGCTCCATTCGGACTGCTCCCTAGTGATTCATTGCCTGAACTGAGGGGGTTCGATGAGGTCCTTACTCTTAGGGGCTGGTTGCTTCGGGTGACTTGTCTGCTGAGTTCTCAGGGTTTGGCTCTCCTGGCGGTCCACGTCCAGGGGCTGTGCAATGTCCTGGTGGATGGCCTGTCTCGGTTCGTTCCCCTGTCCACGGAATGGACGGTTGATGCCGACTCATTCAATTGACTACCAGACGTTCCAGCGTCTGAGGTGGACCTCTTCACGTCACCGTGGTCGAGGCGTTTTCTGGTATATGTGGCGCCCTTCCCCTGACCTCGAGGATGGCGGGGTCGACGCCTTTCGGCAGGACTGGTCGAAGTGTGGGTTCCTGTATTCTTCCACCCGATTCAGCTGTTGCTTCAGATCCTGGCTCGCTTGGAGACTTACCAGGGACAAGTATTCCTCTTGGCCCTGTGGTGGCCGGCCCAGCCGTGGTTTCAGGCGCTGTTTGCCTGGTGTCCGAACCCAGAGGTTTTTTCGTGGCTCTGCCTCTTTCAGAAGATCGGCGCGATCCGTTACGAGACTGGTTTGCTCTTCTCCTCGAGTCTTCGTGTATGGTATTTTTGACTCGAGTTTATCACCATTTGTATCGTGATCAGGTGGCTACATTGATGGTGTCCCACCTGCGGGCTTTGTCTCGGCAGCAGTATAAAGTTTCCTGGCGGTCCTTCCGTTTCTTTTTGACCCTGCGGGCTTTGTCTCGGCAGCAGTATAAAGTTTCCTGGCGGTCCTTCCGTTTCTTTTTGACCCTTCGTCATTGTACTTTGCTTTCGGTTCGGGTGGTGTTGTCCTTTCTCTCATGGTTGTTCCAGGACCGTCATATTATGCCGAATATTGTCGCCTCGTATCGTGCGGCGCTGGCGGAGCCGCTTCAGCTTGTTTTTGGTTTTGATGTTACTTCTGCACCATTTCACAAGCTGTCTTGTGCGTTGTTTCACCTCCGGCCTGCTCATGTGCTGCCTGAGCAGTCTTGGTTTTTGGATAGGGTTCTCTCCTATCTCGTTTCTCTTCAGTTTGTTGTGGCCCCTTCTGTTCAGGATTGCTTTTCGAAGGCTCTTTTCCTGTTGGCAGTAGCCTCTGAGGGTCAGGTCGGGGAACTTCATGCTCTCCTCCACCGCAGGGGTTTCTGCTCTTTCGGTCGTGACTGTTCGTCTGCAGCCGTCTCCTTTTCTGGCGAAGAATGAGCCTTTCCCCTGCTTTCTGGGGTGGTCCTTTGGTTGTTGATGCTTGGTTGGTCAGGCCGGGGGTGCATCATGTGTTGTGTCCAGTTGCGGCCCTCCGCCGTTATTTGTGCGCCACGGCTTCTGTGTCTGGGGACGAGCTTTGGGTTGTTCCGGTTTTCCTTCTTCCCTGTTCACATCTCTTGAGTTACTGGTCTCTCAGGGCGTCGGCAGGGTTATTAAGTCTAGCCAGCCTGTGGTCTAACCCCCGTGCCCATGACGTTCGTAAGTTTGCTGCTCTTGCTGCCGTCTTTGGGAACATGTCCTGGACTGACATTCGGGCATGCTCGTTTTCATTTGGGGGAGTCTTGTCCACTTGTTTGGCTATTTTCGTTTGTTTTACCAAAATTGTGATTTGTTTTGAGGCACTTACCTTTCTGGGTGCCTGTCTCAGTCGATGGTAGATATAGAATGATCCAAAAGCACATGTGCTTTCTATAGGTCATTGCTCCTTGTGCCTTTCTGAGGAGGCCAGGTTCTGGCTGTGGTCCCCAGTAGGCCTAAAACTCCACCCACATCGAGTGATGCCAAAGTTAGGGATAGCCATATTAGCCTGGATAGCTCCAGGTAGCCTCCGGCACTCACCCAGAAAATGGCGTTTCATAACATTCAATGCCGGTTTTCTGGGGGGAGCCCCGTCGGCTCCCCGGAGCTATCCCAGGCTGATATGCTAATGTCAGACTTTGGCATCAGTCATGTGTATGGAGTTCTTAGGCCTACCGGGGACCACGGCCAGAACCGGGCCCCCTCAGAGAGGCAAGGGGAGCAATGGCCTATAGAAGCCCCCATGTAGTTGGAAGCATTCTATGTCTGCCATCGACCGGAACAGGCACCCAGAAAGGTAAGCGCCCCAAAACAAACCCCTATTCTGGTTAAAATTGCTACCAAAAACCGAACTAGTGGATAGAACTCCCCAACCGAAAACAAGCAAACTAGTGTGACGTCACACACCGCCGCGCCGCTGTCTGCGCAGCTCCCCCCTCCCCGGGAAGGGGAAGGGGGAGCCCCAGACCCCCCGCGCCGGCTACCCACACCTCAGTTCTTGAGGCTGATGCTATAGGCGATGGTCGTGTGCTCTGGCTCCG
Source organism: Procambarus clarkii (assembly GCF_020424385.1). NCBI lineage: Eukaryota > Metazoa > Arthropoda > Malacostraca > Decapoda > Cambaridae > Procambarus > Procambarus clarkii. Next base: position 42,486 of record NW_025567082.1, on the reverse strand, counting down.
GTGTCGCTACTGCACTGTGCTTTGCGTGTGGTGTTGGTTTTGTGGGTGCGAGAGCCAAAAGTTATCTTCAGTACTTGGGCTGCATGCGCCTAGGGCTGCCTTCCCTAGGTGCCCTGTAAGTACTGCCCTTGGGGCTTGGGCCCACCTTCCACAGGCTCCTCGGGGTCTGCCTCTGCTGGTTCGTTTTACTTTTCGGTTTTTCGGCCGCCCGTTGGGCTCTTGGGTGTTCTGTTCTCCCTTGTTACCGGCAGGTAAGAGGCAGTTTGCACTGGTAGGGGCGCAGGGTGCTGCTCAGCTTGTATTTCCCGACATCGCGGCCGGCTCTGTTCCTTGGGGTTTGCTGTCCTCTTGTGGGGTTTTGTTTTTCTTTTTGTTTTTGCCTGGTGGGGGGTTCTGTCATTTTATTCTGTTTGTTTTTGCCCTTCCACTGTTCTCCTCGGTGGCGCCCCCTGCTAGGTCCCCATGAGTGTACACGTCCCTGGGGTTCAGCTACAGTATAGAAGTTTGCTTGGTAGTTTTGGGCGCCGGTTTGCAGCACCCTGCCTGGGACTACCTGAGCGCGAGTCCTCTTAAAGTAAACGCTCAGGACCCTGGGAATCCCCTAGGGGGCGCGTGGGTCCGATGGATGTGACCCCGGAGTCCCCACTCGCTGTGTGCGAGTTTGAGGGTTGCTCGGTCCCCTTGTCTTAGGCCCAGCAAACACAAATCATCTACACAACGTTCGCCTATCTCTTCCCATAGGTGTGGGAATGATTTGCATTGAGAATGGTGCAGGAAAGCCTTTGAGAAACTTTTACTCAAAAAATCCAAACACAAAGGTTTAATTATAAATTGTTTTTCTACAATTATTTTCTTCCAATTGTAAAACAAATAGTTTTTACATGTTTAAATATAAAATTTATGGTGTTTTTTTGTAAAATTCATTAATAAATTGTGAATGATATATATTGGCTGAGTGAAACCTTTAAAATCCATTTAGTTATAATTTGAACAGAAAAAAGTATTTTTCCAAATTTTCTAAAAATTGCTCTTTTTAACACAATTTGACTCCTTATACATTCCACTAAACACTATATCATGTTTAAATATATAATTTATGTATTATTCTCTAAAATAATTTATATAAATTATATAAGTTGCTGGAAAGTGGTGTTAAAGATTCTGAAAACATTTTGTTGTGTTAATATGTTCTTATTAACTATGTCTCAAGTTCACAGTTTATCAAACAAGAATATTAACATTCGTCAACTCTTAAAATCTTATATGTTATCTTGCTGGTGCAAAAAAGGGTGAATCTTTAGGAACAGCTATAGTATCTATATATCACAAATGGTGTTTTCCCTAACTCAAACAATGTAGGGTTTATTATTCTACACATATTTCTAATGACTCTTAGATGTTTACATTCTCTGAAGTATAATTGTGAAGGCTGTGTCCATCACTCTCAACACAGATTCTTAAACTCGTCTCTGCAGGTTCAACTATATAATTAGTTTCCATTTTGAATCTCCATGGACATTTGTATCCAAAATGAAACCAATGTGGTTTCCTTCAGCGCCTTCAGCCAGCACATTTGCTCATTCATTTCCACAGATTCCAACAAGGTAGGGGATTTACAGAAATTTGTATATTCATATTGTTATATATTAAAAATATGAATGCAGTTCAATATGATAAGACAAATACATGAGTTTATGATAAATTCGTTTTCTGTGATATACCATTGATATGCTCTTTTTTTCTTTAAACGGCAGACTAAACTAAAGTGCTCACATCAACAGATTTGATGTATAAATGGTCAACGCTCAACAGAGTTAGTATAAATGTATTAGTATAAATCTTACTTGTCTCATTGTTAATTCACATTCAATGTCAACTTGTGGTTGCATTGTACAAGGCCAACACAGATGATCGAAGGAAACTAACTCTGCTCTAGTTCCATGAAGTTGCTATTTGGTCTTTACTCAATGCATTGTACATGCATTGTACAAGGCCAACACAGATGATCGAAGGAAACTAACTCTGCTCTAGTTCCATGAAGTTGCTATTTGGTCTTTATTGAAATTTGACAAGGCAGAGTGGCATGCAACAACTACACCATCTCCACATCTAGTTCATGCTCCAGACATAAATCATGACACTGGTCCTGTGTATCCTGCTGCTGACCCGTCAACACCTGGCCCGTCGGGTGTGAGGCGCCCTCTCTTCACGTCTACACCTAGTGCTGAAGCTGAATCTGATGAAGATAATTCATATTCCACATTAGTGTTTGAAAACAATAGTGAGAGCGACGATTCAGACAGTAGTTTATTGCCAACCCAGAGACAACAGCGACGTGTTGTTATAGCAGAGACTCGCCTGAACTATAAATTGAAACATGAGCTGGTAAAAATCCCCAAACGTCGCAGGTGTGAAGTGTGTTCAAAGTCGGGTATCAGGAAGGAAACTGGTATAGCGTGCAAGACATGCGATGTTCCACTTTGCGTCATACCTTGTAATTACACCACTTATCACAGGAAAAGGGTGTATTGGGTGGACAAGAAATAACCACCTACATCAGCTTCACTCCACCTAGGAACATCTGTTGAGCAACTTCAGGAATCAGTACCTGAAGGAGGTGGAGTGGAGATAAAATGCTCAACTTATTTTACTACAATCGTCTTTGCTTTGGTAAGTACACATAATTGTCTTAGATTGTTTCAGTATTGTAGTCTATTTTCTTAGGAATATTTTGATACCTAAATGAGAACTGTAGCACGAAAACTAAAGTAAGTATACATGAAACAAGAGAAACTTTTTTTGTGGGTGTTGCGGGTGTGAGTTGGAGTGTCAAGAGCGGGTTCCGGTTGTGTGTTTTCCGTCATCTCTACAGCTGTGAATTCCAAGGAATTGTATTTGATATGCATATGTCTGTGTAGGGAATTTTATTCCGAACACTATACAAAAAAAAACGGTGTGAAACAAGTATAAACTTGAAAAACATGAGCAAAGTAAAAACTTTTGACGCTCACGGGTACAAACACGCGTAAGATTTTATTCGCCGCAAATTTATTTGACGCTGTGTTGGCCAACTCTACCCATGTTCTTATAGAACTTTCTATTGCGAACACATTGCTATAAAAATGAAATACGTAGCTCCAGAAATAATGTCAGGACAGTGAAATCAGTATAAACATTCAAAGCCCTGCATCACACCAGTGTCGTCCCTGCTGAAATCACGGCTAATGCTTCGCCCAGTTCCCACACTCGTGCGGGTCATCCGATACCATAATTAGACATTGATAGGCATATGTCTGGGTGGGGAATTTTATTGTGAGTTCAGTGATATCAAAATGAGCGCTGTAGGATGACTGTGAGGCTGGCAACAAACGAAAGAGTATGAACATTTACTTCCTGTTTGGGTGTCACGGCGAGTCATCTTCGTGTTTATTTACTTCGTGGTGGGATACCAAATGCTTCGGTGACATTTTATGCATATGATCTTGTAGAGAATTTTATTGCCAACGCATTGATACCAAAATGAAAAACGTAGCTCGAGAATTGAGGTTAGCAGCGTGAAAAGATTATAAACTTTTTTGTGTTTACGCTTGAGCACAACCCGCTTGTTTTTCCAGCTAGTGCCGCGCGCACTAAAGTGTGCATTATACACACCATAATGCACCAGTACACACAATAAGGTACAAGTACACACCATAAGGCACCAGTACACACCATAATGCACCAGTACACACTATAAGGCACCAGTACACGGCATAATGCACCAGTACACACCATAAGGCACCAGTACACACCATAATGCACCAGTACACATCATATGGCACCAGTACACACCATAAGGCACCAGAACACACACCATAAGGCACCAGTACACACCATAATGCACCAGTACACACCATAATGCACCAGTACACACCATAATGCACCAGTACACACCATAAGGCACCAGTACACAATAAGGCACCAGTACACACAATAATGCACCAGTACACACCATAAGGCACCAGTACACTCCATACGGCACCAGTACGCACCATAAGGCACTAGAACACACCATAAGGCACCAGTACACACCATAAAGCACCAGTATACACCATAAGGCCCCAGTACACACCATAAGGTACGAGTACACACTATAAGGCACCAGTACACACCTACAGGTATTTGTTTCTGGTGTGGTGCTCATGGGATCTGTTACAACCTTCTAGGAAGCTTTTAGGGTCAGGATTGACATTACAGTGCAGCGTTTTATATATATAAAATACACATGAGAGTATGTGCAGGGACTTAATATCTAACATATTCAGAGATTTGAGTAAGGGGTCCATATATACTGCCCGGTTGCCTGAAATGCTATATGCCTACTATATTGGCTTTAGGTATAGTATGCACTAGCTCTATCTATAAATCCAACATTATGTTTGTAAATCAACTATGTATGTACTTTCCTGAATAAAATTGACTTTACTCTACACTTATATGCTATGTGGATTTGTTATCTCCTATCGTTTGGGAGAAAAAAAATGACTAATACGTTCGGCGAATGACTTTGACTTCAACTTCACTTTGACTTCGTTCATGTCATCGTATTTTCCGTAATATATAAAGGTTATGACAATGCAATTATATTATTGTGTGCAAATAATTTGGAAATTTCATGTACCCTAAAAATAGTAAAATAAAGAATAAGAATAATTAAATAATTGTTGTAGTAAATTGTCACACGTTCATCATACGCAAACGAACACACAGTGTGGAGCGTCAGTAGACCAAGGTCCGCGCCATTTTAAAACACGGCTTCGAATGTAAGTAATGTTTTTCTCGTACTAACACTGTGTTATGCAATAGATTAGGTCTTGAATTCACAAATTTAGTTGTTACATCTGACAGAGTATGTTAGACGGTGTAATGCTGGTCCATGTTGACGTATTTGTGGGCTTGATTGGTTTACATGTGATGGCACACAATATCGGCACCCCACAACATGCTGTTGAAGTTGGAATGCATGGCATAGGCTCCTCACACAATGATCTTTATGTGGTCCACAGGTGATAGTTTTCTATTTAGAATCACTCCTAGATCTCTTTCTTTATCAGAATTCCTTAAAGATTTCTCACATGGTTTTCCTAATGATAGATTGTGGGCTGTAAGGGACAGGTTTGATGTATGGATTAGTTGATAGAAGTTCCAGTCCACCTGTAGACAGGGATCTCACATCAGCTTGTATATTATACAAGGATAAGATTTGATAAATTCAGTTATTTGACTGAACACTGGCTCTGTTTAAATCAGAGATTTAAACATACATAGTCTAACCTAGTTCCATAACTAACAGCCATTAGCCATTAGCCATTCATGCACAGCCATCAGCTGGGCCATAGACCGGCAATTTTGCTTTTTTCCCAAGCCGGTCTGTTTTTTTTCGATGCCTCAGTGGCCCATGCACAGGTCCGTTCAAGGGGATTAAATAGCCGTTCTATGGCCCCAGGGTTTGTATTTTATCAAACTCTTATTAGAATAATAGATCTCGTAATAATTTTGCAAAAATAGTGGCATTTACTATTTTAAAAAGCTCGGGTGCAGGGGGTGGGGGTTATGTAAAAGCCTGGTTTGTGCCTCGGAGAGGCTATGGGATCCAGTAAGATCGTCCTTCCTTTCCTCCCTAGAATCTGGATGTAGCAGGTGCTCAATTGTCAAAAGTGAAAAATTGGTTTTGTCTTCCGAATGCACCATTTCTGTAAATTTGCTAATAATCTTTTAAAAATAGTAAATGCCATTATTTTTGCAAAATTATTACGAGATCTATTATACTAATAACGGTTTGATAAAATACAGTAGACTGCCTACTGGATAATAGTTCCAGTCCACCTGTAGACAGGGATCTCACATCAGCTTGTATATTATACAAGGATAAGATTTGATAAATTCAGTTATTTGACTGAACACTGGCTCTGTTTAAATCAGAGATTTAAACATACATAGTCTAACCTAGTTCCATAACTAACAGCCATTAGCCATTAGCCATTCATGCACAGCCATCAGCTGGGCCATAGACCGGCAATTTTGCTTTTTTCCCAAGCCGGTCTGTTTTTTTTCGATGCCTCAGTGGGCCATGCACAGGTCCGTTCAAGGGGATTAAATAGCCGTTCTATGGCCCCAGGGTTTGTATTTTATCAAACTCTTATTAGAATAATAGATCTCGTAATAATTTTGCAAAAATAGTGGCATTTACTATTTTAAAAAGCTCGGGTGCAGGGGGGGGGGGGGGGTTATGTAAAAGCCTGGTTTGTGCCTCGGAGAGGCTATGGGATCCAGTAAGATCGTCCTTCCTTTCCTCCCTAGAATCTGGATGTAGCAGGTGCTCAATTGTCAAAAGTGAAAAATTGGTTTTGTCTTCCGAATGCACCATTTCTGTAAATTTGCTAATAATCTTTTAAAAATAGTAAATGCCATTATTTTTGCAAAATTATTACGAGATCTATTATACTAATAACGGTTTGATAAAATACAGTAGACTGCCTACTGGATAATAGTTCCAGTCCACCTGTAGACAGGGATCTCACATCAGCTTGTATATTATACAAGGATAAGATTTGATAAATTCAGTTATTTGACTGAACACTGGCTCTGTTTAAATCAGAGATTTAAACATACATAGTCTAACCTAGTTCCATAACTAACAGCCATTAGCCATTAGCCATTCATGCACAGCCATCAGCTGGGCCATAGACCGGCAATTTTGCTTTTTTCCCAAGCCGGTCTGTTTTTTTTCGATGCCTCAGTGGGCCATGCACAGGTCCGTTCAAGGGGATTAAATAGCCGTTCTATGGCCCCAGGGTTTGTATTTTATCAAACTCTTATTAGAATAATAGATCTCGTAATAATTTTGCAAAAATAGTGGCATTTACTATTTTAAAAAGCTCGGGTGCAGGGGGGGGGGGGTTATGTAAAAGCCTGGTTTGTGCCTCGGAGAGGCTATGGGATCCAGTAAGATCGTCCTTCCTTTCCTCCCTAGAATCTGGATGTAGCAGGTGCTCAATTGTCAAAAGTGAAAAATTGGTTTTGTCTTCCGAATGCACCATTTCTGTAAATTTGCTAATAATCTTTTAAAAATAGTAAATGCCATTATTTTTGCAAAATTATTACGAGATCTATTATACTAATAACGGTTTGATAAAATACAGTAGACTGCCTACTGGATAATAGTTCCAGTCCACCTGTAGACAGGGATCTCACATCAGCTTGTATATTATACAAGGATAAGATTTGATAAATTCAGTTATTTGACTGAACACTGGCTCTGTTTAAATCAGAGATTTAAACATACATAGTCTAACCTAGTTCCATAACTAACAGCCATTAGCCATTAGCCATTCATGCACAGCCATCAGCTGGGCCATAGACCGGCAATTTTGCTTTTTTCCCAAGCCGGTCTGTTTTTTTTCGATGCCTCAGTGGGCCATGCACAGGTCCGTTCAAGGGGATTAAATAGCCGTTCTATGGCCCCAGGGTTTGTATTTTATCAAACTCTTATTAGAATAATAGATCTCGTAATAATTTTGCAAAAATAGTGGCATTTACTATTTTAAAAAGCTCGGGTGCAGGGGGGGGGGGGTTATGTAAAAGCCTGGTTTGTGCCTCGGAGAGGCTATGGGATCCAGTAAGATCGTCCTTCCTTTCCTCCCTAGAATCTGGATGTAGCAGGTGCTCAATTGTCAAAAGTGAAAAATTGGTTTTGTCTTCCGAATGCACCATTTCTGTAAATTTGCTAATAATCTTTTAAAAATAGTAAATGCCATTATTTTTGCAAAATTATTACGAGATCTATTATACTAATAACGGTTTGATAAAATACAGTAGACTGCCTACTGGTTTTACCTGTAATAAGGTTTGATACAGATGATTATGATTATGGTTTTGGCCTCCACCACCCTCTCACCTAACTTGTTCCAACCATGTCTACCACGCTGCTTGCGAAAGTTAATTTTCTAATATTTCTGTGGCATCTTTGTTTGGTTACCTTTTACAATATCTTCTTTTTATTCTACCATCTAGTTTTGGCATTTTATGCCTCTAACCTGGGAGCCACTTATTGGCAAGTCTATACCTTTACCAGTTGATGTGATTCTTTAGATATGGGCACGATATCTCCAGGTGTCCTACACAATTAGCTTTAATTAAATTTTCCAAAATTATCACTTACACTTGTAATACAGGGTTCTAGGTTCCCTATAGTGTCCTTTATTGAAATAGAGTTTAACAACAATTTCAATGTCCCTATTTTCTTTTAGATTATATCTCAACATATAATTAATGTCCAACAGGACATGATTACTCTTTCCAATGGGAGGATGGTATTGAATATTTGATCTAGTACTGATGGAATAATTTATATAATAATCACTAGAAATTATTTCGATAAGAATTTGAATTTATGCATGTCTTTGTTTTGGCATGCCTCTATTTCCATATGTTACATTTCTGCATGTCTCCAATTCTGGAAGTGTTCACTTTTGCATGTGCCTGACAAGGATGTTATATGCACCAGCTTTAATTATCACACATTGTATATAATGAATGACTTATTTTTAGAATTTTAATACATATTGCATCTGTCAATACATTATTAACAATAATATAGGTAATATGGTAGTCTAATGTAGAAATTTGACACTCTTTAACAGAATGTACGAGTATAAGCGAAAAAAGCGACTCCAATACAACAACAGATGGATGCAAGTATCAAGAAGGCTAAAACGTATACACAAAATGCATCCAAATACAGCTGTACACACTAGTGAACCCATTAATCTTACTGAGGCAGCATCAAGTTCAGAGATTGAGTCGTCAGACAATGACATTAGTTCTTTTGAAGCCGAGTCAAATCAAGAGTATGGATTAGGCTCTGAAATTGATGATTTACACATGAATCTTACTGATATTCATGATGTATTATCTAATTCTCAAAGTGAGGAGGAGAATGATGACCATGATAATCATCATTCACTTGTTTACCCACAGAATTTATTAATTCAGTGGGTAAACAAGAATGGTGTTACACACAATGCTGTTGATGAATTATTAAAAATTTTGAGGCAAATGGGAATTGACTACTTACCAAAAACAGCTCGGACACTAATCAGTTCTGAAAGGTACATAGAAACTCAGCAAAAATCTGGAATGAAATATGTCTACTTTGGGTTAAAAGAGGAACTGTTAAAAAACATAAGTAGATATCCAAAAGCAACTATAAAAGGACTGAGACAATTATTATTGTCATGTAACATTGATGGCCTTCCTATATTTAGAAGCAAAAATGATGCTTTGTGGCCAGTTCTCTGTGCAGTAATGAATATTACACCTTTGAAAGTCTTTCCAGTTGTCCTCATGTATGGACGTTCTAAGCCAAGTGATTTAAATTTCTTATATGATTTTATATCTGATATGGATGACCTTTTGTTGCATGGGATTCAGTATGGTAACAGAACTATCAACATAAAATTACAATGTGTAATTTGTGATGCACCTGCTAAGGCTATGGTGAAGTCCATAAAACTGTTTTCAGGTTATTATGGCTGTGACAAATGTGAACAGAAAGGTACTTGGATGGGGAAAATGACATATCCAGAAGTAACAAATTTAACCATTAGAACAGACACACGCTTCCGTAATCAATCTAACTCGCAACATCATCATGGTAAATCACCATTCTGTGACTTGAACATAGACTTAATTGCAGCGTTTCCCATTGACTATATGCACCAGGTGTGCCTTGGTGTTATGAAGCGACTTCTTGTCACCTGGATACGGAAAAACACATTTAAATTATGTAGCCGCCAGATTTCTGAAATTAGTGCTAGATTGGTGAGCATAAAAGATTTTGTGCCCAATATTTTTGCACGTAAACCACGAGGTTTGGAAGAAATTGGCAGATGGAAGGCAACTGAATACAGACAGTTTCTTCTCTACACAGGAAAGCTTGTATTGAAAGGTATTCTACCCCAAGAGATGTATGATCATTTCCTTACTCTCAGTGTTGGTATAAGTTTTCTTGTTTCGCCCACATGTATGTCCTTAAAATACGGCAAATATGCTCATGACCTTTTGCTGAATTTTGTATCAAGGTGTGGTGATCTGTATGGGAAAGATTTTCTAGTCTACAATGTTCACAGTTTGATTCACCTAACAGCAGATGCTGAGGAACATGGTACTCTTGACAGTTGTTCAGCTTTTCCATTTGAAAATTATTTGCATCAGCTGAAAAAGATGGTCAGATCAAGTAAAAATCCAATTGTCCAAATTACAAAAAGAATAAAGGAGGCTGAAAATACCATGATTATAAAACATCTCCAGATAATAAAATTTCTCATAAATTTCCTAACAATGTATATTCGTTACCTGGATATAATTGCTGTGAAGTGTTAAGGACTGTACACAGCCGAAGAAGTGAAGAAAATTACTTCATTGTTAGGGTATATCCTTTTCAAAGCCCAATATTTACTAGTCCTTGTGATTCAAGAATATTTGGGGCCTTCAATGTTAATCCACGTAAGGACTTTTTAAAAAAAGTGTATAGGATTAACACATCAACCAGAGGAATGTTAATCAAGAAAACAGAAAGTACTTATATCTTCTTGTCAATACTACATGATTTATGACTAGTAAGTTTCTTGTGATTGTTTTCCTTCAAACCTTCAGGGTGATGGAAACACTTTAAATGGTGTCGCTCCATTGTGTGAAACAAAATTTTTTAATGCATTCATAAAAGCTATAAGCTAATGTAATAATTCAATAATTACTATTTGTAGTTTTATGTATTTAAAACTATTTTGTAAATATTTTCTATACAATGCTAATACGCTTCCACCCCTGACAGAATCTTGTGGGACCAACAAGTCTATCTACAGGCCGAGTACAAAACCTTCCCCTCAAACTCCTAGACAAGACAGAACTGGTAAGCTTTAAGTAACTGGAGAAACATTTACATACACAGATAGTAACGTACTTGTGTATGATTTTAATGTAATATATTTTTACCAGCCTTCAGGGTGATGGAAACACTTTAAATGGTGTCGCTCCATTGTGTGAAACAAAATTTTTTAATGCATTCATAAAAGCTATAAGCTAATGTAATAATTCAATAATTACTATTTGTAGTTTTATGTATTTAAAACTTTTTTGTAAATATTTTCTATACAATGCTAATACGCTTCCACCCCTGACAGAATCTTGTGGGACCAACAAGTCTATCTACAGGCCGAGTACAAAACCTTCCCCTCAAACTCCAAGACAAGACAGAACTGAAAGCTCTCCTTTCGAAAAATCTAGTAAGTACCGATTTATTATGTGTTGATTATTTTTTGTTATACATACAAGAAAATACATTGAGGGAGAGTACAGACTTGAAATTTTACATTCTTGTAAAGCAACTAAGTAGATGATGGTAGTATCATCAAACAATACAGGTTTAATCATGTTAGAGACATAAAGCAGATCATTGATGTATATAACAAATAGGAGGGGGTCTAAGGATGCTGCCCTGTGTCACCCCTATCATAGAATGGGAGAGGTTACATAATTGAAGGCTACATGACAGTAGCCCATTTGACAGTGACCTGACACCAATGTGTCTGTCACTAAAATAGGATCCACTAAGGATCAATACATATATCATATATATGCAACACTAAATGCTTGTTCTAGTAAGCCTTTTTTTTTTGCAGTAACAGAAAAAATGGAATTCATAATGAAGGAATTATCAAAATTGACATTTTTATCAGGGGATATCCTGAATATTGTCAAAATGACGGAAACCCATATGTCAAAAACACATGGAGATATACCAATCCTGGAAGACATTCTTCCATCCCCACTTGAAACTGTTGAGCAGGTGGAAAGTCTGTCACATGAGCTAAAAGTTAACATTGAATATAAAAAGAGTATGGTAAGTGTTGCTTAATTCTTTTAGCCTGAGTATGGTAAGTGTTGCTGAATTTTTTTAGCCTTGTACATATGTCTTTTGATTAGTTTTTTTGCAGATGAAGGAAGGTGGGGTGGCACATAATTGATTGTTCAGTGTTATGTTTAAGGTACAAATAAAACAAAAGCAAAAGTTACTCAAATTCGTTGATTTTTGTAATAGTTAAGAAGGAAAATATTTTAATGCTATTTATTTAATACAGTTGGAAATTAGAAAATCTAATGTTGAGATTGAAAGATATATATTATTCTCTATTACCTTACAGCTTATGCATTATTTTAACAGGTCCAGACGCTGTCTCAAATGGGCGGTGCAAGCTGTGGAGACACAGTGAGACGAATGATGAGGAGGATAGGGACCTATGGGGTCTGGTCTCAGTATTCACTCGTTGGGCGCAAGAGGAAACGTGTCTTCAAAACCTTGGATATTTGAAATGTAATAATAAGTACGTAAATTTGACATTTTTGGGATTATATATGTCTGCATGTATTATGTATTATACTTGCATG
>NW_025567082.1:0-25000 GCF_020424385.1 Procambarus clarkii | reverse complement strand
CGCCTTACACGGGTTGTGGTGGCTCGTTTGCGTCTCCTAGGTGTTCGGGTGTTGGCCTACCTCGACGACTGGCTGGTTTGGGCTCCCAGCCAGTCAGCTTGCTTGCTAGCCAGGGATTTGGTTCTTTCCCAGCTCGCCGAGTTCGGGTTCTTGGTGAACTGGAGGAAGTCCCATCTGGTTCCCTCTCAGGTTTGGACTTGGCTGGGTCTCGTTTGGGACTCTCGAATCGCCTCCTTATCTCTCCCTCCGGAGTCTCTCCTGCGGCTGCGGTCCCGTCTTCGTCTGTTTCTGGAGGGCCCTCGGGTCACCCGGCAGTTGCTCGAGGGGCTGTGCGGGAGCCTGAACTTCGCAATGGTGGTCTACCCGCCGGGTCGGGTTTGGCTTCGACGGCTGTTCTGGTTCGTTCGGGGTTCCCCCTTCCGCCTCTCTCGCGATCGCAGAGTTCGACCCCCGGGGGCCTTGCGTCGGTTGCTGCGTCACCGGCTTCCTCTTCGGGTTTTTCGGGGTTCAATGCCTTGGCGCCTACCCGAGCCCTCGCTCGATGTGTACACGGATGTGTCGTCTCTCGGCTGGGGTTTAGTGACCAGTGCTCACCAGGCCGGCCAGGGGCGTTGGGATCCGTCCTTCCGTCTAGCTCACAGCACGGTGCGGGAGTTCGCGGCAGTGTGGTTTGCTCTGGGGAGGATTCGGGTGGCCCGCGGATCGACGATTCGGCTCCATTCGGACTGCTCTCCAGTGGTTCATTGCCTGAACCGCGGGGGTTCGATGCGGTCCTTGTCTCTTTGGGGTTGGTCGCTTCGGGTGACTCGTCTGCTGAGTTCTCGGGGTTTGGCTCTCCTGGCGGTTCACGTACGAGGCGTGTCCAACGTCTTGGCCGACGCCCTGTCTCGCTTCGTTCCCCTCTCCACGGAGTGGACGGTCGACGATGAGTCCTTCCGTTGGCTTTGCCAGACGTTCGGGTGCCCCGAAGTGGACCTCTTCGCGTCGGCGTGGTCGCGGCGTCTTCCCGTTTATGCGGCGCCCTTCCCCGATCGCGAGGCCGTCGGGGTCGATGCCTTTTGGCTAGACTGGTCGAGGTGGGGGTTCCTGTACCTCTTTCCCCCGGTTCGGCTGTTGCTCCAGGTCCTGACTCGCTTAGAGACTTACCAGGGGAGAGTTGTCCTTCTGGCCTCTTGGTGGCCGGCCCAGCCTTGGTTTCAGGCGCTGGTTGCTCGGTGTCCGAACCCGAGTGTTTTCCCGCGGCTCCGGCTCTTTCAGCAGATCGGGCCGGTATGTCACGTGGCTGGTTCGATCTTCTCCTCGAGTCTTCGCGTATGGTTTTTTTTACTCGAGTCTATCATCATCTCTATGGTGATCAGGTGCCCTCCTTGTTGGTGTCCCACCTGAGGGCTTCTTCTCGGCGGCAGTATGAAGTTTCGTGGCGGTCCTTCCATTTCTTTTTGCGTCTTCGTCGTGTTAGCAACTTGTCTGTTCGGGTGGTCTTGTCCTTCCTCTCGTGGTTGTTTCAGGACCATCATCTTATGCCTAACACTGTCGCTTCGTATCGTGCGGCGCTGGCGGAGCCGCTTCAGCTTGCTTTCGGTATCGATGTTACGTCTGCGCCGTTTCGCAAGCTGTCTCGTGCATTGTTTCACCTCCGGCCTGCTCATGCGTTGCCTGAGCCATCCTGGTCTTTGGACAGAGTGCTCGCTTTCCTTTCATCTCCTCATTTCGCTGTGGCCCCTTCGGTCCAGGATTGTTTTTCCAAGGCACTTTTCTTGTTAGCTTTGGCCTCTGGGGGTCGGGTAGGGGAGCTTCATGCTCTCCTCCGGCGCAGGGGTTTCTGCTCTTTTGGTCGTGGTGATTGTTTTGTTCGTTTGCAGCCGTCTCCTTCTTTTCTGGCGAAGAATGAGACTGCTGCGTTCCGGAGGGGTCCGTGGGTGGTTGATGCTTGGTTGGTCAGGCCGGGGGTGCATCATGTTTTGTGTCCGGTTGCGGCGCTTCGCCGTTATTTGCGCGCCACAGCTTCTGTGTCCGGGTACGCGCTGTGGGTTGATCCGGTTTCCCTTCTTCCCTGTTCGCGGGTTCGGGTCTCTCAGGTCGTCCGCAGGGTTATTAGGTCCAGCCAGCCTGCGGTCTATCCCCGTGCCCATGACGTTCGTAAGTTCGCGGCTCTTGCTGCCGTCTTTGGGAATATGTCTTGGTCTGATATTCGGGCGCGGGGATTTTGGCGGTCGAACAGGGTCCTGGCTGCTCGTTACCTTGTGAATGTCCCTGGGCCTCGTCGGGCCTGTGTTGCTTTGGGTCGGCAGTTGCAGCCAGTTGTCTCGGCTTCGAGTTGAGGGGTGAGCGACGACCGCCTCCCGGGTAAGGCCCTCTTTTTTCTGTCTGTGGGTAGTTAGCACCGGGGAGCCGACGGGGCTCCCCCCAGAAAACCAGCGTTGAATGTAATGAAACGCCATTTTCTGGGTGAGTCCCGGAGGCTCCCCAGCATCCCTCCCTCCCTCCGGTCAGCGGTTTTTCGCGATTTTGACATCCAGCCTCAAGAACTGAGGTGTGGGTAGACGGCGCGGGGGTCTGGGGCTCCCCCTTCCCCCTCCCGGGGAGGGGGGAGCTGCGCAGACAGCGGCGCGACGGTGTGTGACGTCACACTAGTTTGCTTGTTTTCGGTTGGGAAGTTCTATCCACTAGTTCGGTTTTTGGTAGCAATTTTAACCAGAATAGGGGTTTGTTTTTGGGCGCTTACCTTTCTGGGTGCCTGTTCCGGTCGATGGCAGACATAGAATGCTTCCAACTACACGGGGGCTTCTATAGGCCATTGCTCCCCTTGCCTCTCTGAGGGGGCCCGGTTCTGGCCGTGGTCCCCGGTAGGCCTAAGAACTCCATACACATGACTGATGCCAAAGTCTGACATTAGCATATCAGCCTGGGATAGCTCCGGGGAGCCTCCAGGACTCGCCCAGAAAATGGCGTTTCATTACATTCAACGCTGGTTTTTTATTCTGTATCTCTAAAATATATAAATTAATTCTAGATATCCAGAACCTGACCTTCCAACTCATGTTGAGCGGCAAATATCTCATGTAAGCCAAAGAGACTGGGGACGACCAACTTCTCCATGGGCATCTTCACCTTCATATTCCCCATGGGCATCTTCATCTTCATCTTCATCTTCATATGCTCCATGGGCATCTTCATCTTCATATGCCCCATGTGCACCTTCACCTTCATATGCCCCAAAGATTCGTCCACCTACTGTGCCTCGCAGGGCTCAAATTCCACCATCTGCTCCACACTCCTATGCATTGTCTCCAAATAACAGCCCAAACTTGCATTTGAAGTTTGTTGATATTCCAATAAGTGACGTACTTAAGACAGACCATGGCATTACTACCTTAGACCTTCACCACATGACTGTCAGAGAAGCCACTCAGACAACGAATAAGTTCCTCCGCCAAAGCGTTGGTCAACATAAGGTCAGAATTGTTACTGGTAGGGGTTTACATAGTGAAGGTGGAACACCCAAACTCAAACCAGCTATTGCATTACTTTTAAAGCGAAGAGGTTTTGAGTTTCGAGAGGTGAACAATGGAGGATGCTTTGAAGTAACTCTCTCTTAATGTGTTAGTTACGTTATGGTAGTATAACGTAGAAGTTGGTAAAATTATTAATTTTTTAATTCTTATTGTCTTGAGAAGAAGAATTTTATTTTTATTTTATTTTATTTTATTTTACGTTAACAAGAATAATTACTTGGCATTTTATTTTACTTTGAATTTTATGTCTTCAATGGTTAATTTGTGTTATGTATTTTAGAAAGACAACTAACTGCATATGACAACCAATTTAATTGGTAATTTTACAAGATTGTTAGACAAATCATGCGGATGTAAACAATTAGACTGGTCTAAAAAAATTGGATTAAAAACTCACTCAATCCATTTTGACAAAAAGTGAATATGATTTTAATTGGAGCTATATTTTTTAATACTCAGAACTGGACTCGGAGCTAATCCTTTGTTCCGCCTTCATGATAATGAGAGTAGAAATTTTGTGTTTCATTTTGTTAAACTTTAAAAAAAAAAATATTTTTAAATCACATTGATGAATTCTTGAGGTTGTCACAGAGGCTTAATTGTCTGCATTCATGGCTATGTTGCATATAAAATGTGAAAGTCAAGTTATTTAATATGAAAAGTGTAAGAGTAATAGCAATACAGTAAATGTAATGATATTTACAGTGCCATGTATTGCAGCATCATCACTGAGGGCTCCTGTAGATCTTATATCACCTCACATCTCAAACAGGTAAAGGTTGACTAGGAAAAAAGCCAGTCCATTATGCATGGCATTTGAAAATAACATTAATATTTGTACATACAGAATCACAATAATGTGATGTTTATCAAATGAACAAATCCACAAGGGCTGTGATAAGGATTCAAACTAAGGCGCTGAGTGTTCACAGATGCGCTCTAGTCAACGGTTGCAATTGTTTTGGCCATGTCGTGATACAGTTGATTAGAGCGTGTCTGTTGACCAGACCACACACTAGAAGGTGAAGGGATGACGACGTTTCGGTCCGTCCTGGACCATTCTCAAGTCGATTGTGATGAGGAAGTAGAGACAGGCAATAACGAGTGTTCCCAGACGTGTCTGGGAACACTTGGCGCACAGGTTTGAACCCTCATCAAGGTTACTCTGGATTTACTAATATTTGTAGAATTATCTAAAAATAATTAATGATGCTCTCTAGTTGCAGAAAATAGATACAGTATTTAATAAGAAAATTGGAGCTCTATTTTTGACCATTGGATTAAATAATAGTAATATTTTATAGTGGTGCTGTATTGTCTTTAAGGTTAAGAGGCTTGAACTAATATGATAAGAAAAGCTTCACATACTATTTGTGTATTGAAAAGCTGACATTTTTATACATCTATTGTGATAACTTTTATATATTGCAAAATACGTGATTTAGAGAAATTATTCTAAACAATGACTTGGACCAGTAATTAATAATGTGTTTTGTTTCATTATACGATTACATGAGTTGTAAGGCCTTGTAATAAGACAAAACATTGTACTATATAATCTTCATCAAAAATAGGTTCTTCTAATCATACTTGAAGCTGAAACAAATTTTAATAAATGTTTCCTAGTCATACCATTAAGTAGATTACATCTTTTCCATTTAATATTTGATGACTTCAGAGTAATGACTCTGGGACTGATAAAACATTTGCATTGGAGATGTCAAAATTTGTATTATCTTTCACTCTTGAAGTGCCTTGACAAGCCTTGTGGTTATTGTAGAATAAGTTGAAAGCCTTGAAGACTGCTTTATTTCACTACTTTCTTCACCTTGCATGAGAAGTGCTCTATTAACAATTAAGTAGTGTTGTTACTGAGGACTAGTAGAGTGTGGGCAGGAGGAAATGTTACTCTCCTGTAGTATCCTGTTTGTGTTTTACTCTTTTTTTTTTCTTTTTTTGTTTTTTTACCTATATAAGTTTGCATAACCAAGAAACCTACAAATATCCACATTAATGTCTATTGTTTTAACACAATACTGTGTATACCATTATACATTACAGCTTCCCTTGCAATTGAACTGAATTATTAGTAAAGTATTATACAGTAAGCCTTTGAGTTGCACAGGGCATGTATCCTGGTAAAAAGTATGCAAACATTAGCTACACAAATTTACAAAACTGTTCTTTGGGAAGAAAGAGATTGCTAGAGACATTGTGCAGTTCCTTCATAACCACTATTGTCATCCTCTGGGACGGTATGCCACCAGACTCGTCCCGGAACTAAGAGGTATGAGCTACGAGGAAAGGTTAAAGGAGCTGAAACTCACATCCCTGGGAAACAGAAGAGTAAGGGGAGACATGATAACCACCTACAAAATTCTCAGGGGAATTGACAGGGTGGAAAAAGACAAGCTCTTTAGCACAGGTGAAACACGGACAAGGTGACACAGATGGAAACTTAGTACCCAAATGAGCCACAAAGACATTAGAGAGAATGTTTTCAGTGTCAGAGTAGTTAACAAATGGAATGCATTATGAAGTGATGTGGTTGAGGCTGACTCCATACACAGTTTTAAATGTAGATATGATAGAGCCCAGTAGCCTCAGGAATAGACAGTTGAGAGGCCCAGATCTCAACCCCTGCAAGCACAACTAGGTGAGAACTAACTTCTCAAAAAAAATTAAAAACATGTGCAATAAACCATATTTGAATGCACGCAGTACATCCCTGTCAATTAGACAACTGTTGAGGCAAGATGATGTTGGATGAGGAGTGAATAAGTTGGAGAAAATGGGTGGTAGCAAATCTTCAGGGTCAGTCTAAATCTCTACTTCACTTGATGTCATTTTATGGAATTTAATTAAGCAGAGTTTTTAATTTTAGCTGTATTTTTTGTAATTCTTTGTATTCATACTAAATTTGTTTAATGTTATATAGACCAAAAAAGAAAGGCAGCAAAATTGCTGCTCTCAAGATGTAATAAATTCAAATTTTGTTTCCAAAGTCAGCATTATCTATTGTTTCTTCCTGAGTTTTCATCATACAGTACAGGAAATCTTTCAGGATGTTTGGAAGGAGCCAGGATACAAGAATGTACTTTAGAGAGTGTAAACACAATGTAGTGTGAGGAGTCACGAATTTGGCATATAGTACCTGGGTGTTCGAACAACTTCTTTCAAAGCTTTCAAACAAATTGTTCTTGATACTTAGGTAGGAATAGGCTCAACACCAGGGTTTGGGCTCAACAGGATTTGGACTCAAGACCAGGGTTGGGCACAACACCAGGGTCAAGCCCAACACTAGATTTGAGCTGAACACCAGTCAGGCTTAACACTAGTCAGGCCAAGAGAAACAATAAAACTAGAATCTAAAACCTGCCGTTATTATAAATGGGGTACTGTATGTGCAAATACATATCACCCCCAGAAACTGTAGAAATATTCTTAGTATATAGGTAAATGTTCCAAAAAGCTGCAAAATTTTCCACTTTGAACTTTGTAAGAGCTCTTTAATTTAAATAGGAAAGAAAGTTTCAACAGAGGCTATCCAGCTTTTCATATAAGAGGAATGAGGCAAATAAAACTAAAAGAATGCCACTATGAAAATAGCCGCAACTATGAAAACACACTGTCATAAACATACCAGGGAGATTTCTTTTTAGTAGAGGAAGAGGAGAATGTCTTAAAAATGTCCAGACTCTACCACCAACTCAATCAAATGATAGAGGACAAACACAATGGCTCCCTTACCAGAACCCCAGATATTAACACCAAGAAAAACATCCAGCACTTCCAAATATATGATATGATATATATATTTGGTAACTTTCAGGATATAAAAACATGCAAATCAAACAAAGTACACTTTATAAGCTGGCTTCCTAAATGAGGCAAATGCAGTGTTTGCATCGCTAACTGAAACCCACACTAAGGATTACTAAGATGTTGAAATATAGATACCAGAGAACAATATTTCCAGATGTGACAGGAAACACAGGCTACAGGGTGGGGTCAGCCTGTACATCAAAGATACACTCATCTGTACTGAGCTGCTGAACACCACAAATGATATGGTGGAAGTGCTGATACTCGAAATAGAGACCTGAAATGTGGTTATTATTCTTGAATGTAAGCCACCAGAGACAAGTCCTCAGCAGTTTAAATAGTTTTTTTCTTTTTCAAAAAAACTAATGAAAATAGAATACTGCTTAGAAAAACTCACAGATCCAGCCTCAATCATTATCTTGATTCAGAACTTCAACCTGTGGCACCAGAAATGGAAGAGTGTAGCAAATATCCGAGAGAATCCCAGGAAGTAGCCTAAAAGAGCAGTCACACACTAATGACCTCTTATGGATGCCTCAAAAAAATAAGCTCAGTAGCTCTTAGAAATATGCTGAAGCCACATACCTCTAAGAAAAAAAGAGTAACAGATGTAGATTGGAAAGGGATCAGTATTCTCTCTTTAGGCGAAAAAACAAATCTCGGAACACCTTGAATAAGAACTTCAAGATTCAAGAACCTCTATATCAACAACGGCAAGAAAGACTATGCAGATAAATAGAAACAATTGAACTAAAGCTACAAGAATCATATAAAATCCAGGAGAGGCAGCAAAAAGTCACTAGGGAAATAGAAAGCAATCCAAAATACTTTCTTCCTATACAAAATCTAGAACAAAAAATACTTTACATCTAGTATTTAGCCCCTGCACAAGGGAGATGAAACAGCAAACAACAAAGAAATGTTTTGAAAACCACACATAAAATAATGAAAACCATTTTTTATAATAAAAAAAGCAGTGTCAATGATCCAGGAATTATGTCGGAAGACATAATTGGTGGAAGAATCCCACCAAACCTGGTCAAGACTCTTGACCAAGTCAAGTGGGAAGGGTCTGAAGATCAGAGCCTACAACACTGTCTTGATGTTGGTGGCCTTACTGTTATGTACAAGGCCAACATTCTCGAGCAGGCATGTCCAACAGCCTGGTTGGACATCAATCAGGAGGCCTGATCAGAGACCGGGCTGCAGGGATGTTGATCCTGGGAATCACCACACAGTAACTGTAACCAGCATCTCACAATGCAAGTCTTTAGGATCTTTGCTTGCAGGAACTCCACACATTTCTCACCCCTTCTCAACATGCACAACTGTGGAACACCCTTCTCATGCTTTTAGAAACGTGTGTTAAAAAATAAACTGCATATCTGCAAAAGCACACCTTTTGAACACACACACACAAATCAAGGCCAAGCTGTATAGTAGTAATGGTATGCATCAATCTAAAATTAATTTTATGTGCCTATTCAAAAACATAAATTAAAAAAAGCAGAACATAGACAGGGTATTATACTGTAGTACTCTTTTTGAGAGCTATCAGCACAACAGGTGATGCATGTTTTATTATATTTTTATTGGTTTATTGATTGTCTAATTGTAATTTTAGTAGGCCACTGAATAGCATGAGACGCACTCCAGATAAATCTTATTTCATTCAAAATCTTGCTACACAAGGGATATCTTTCAATGCAGCATCAGTTGTACAATGTTTTGGAAGTATGTACTGTGTACAAGGATGGACTCCAAAAAGTGTGTAAAATATAGTAAGAAATAAACTTTTGAGGTTGACATGATGCAAGATTACAGTAAACAAAAATTGTAAAGCAAGAAAGTTTTTGCCCCCCCCCCCAAGCCTTGTGTGTCACACTTGTACTTGTCAAGTTTTTGGTAGTAAAGGTAAATGTTGTGGGGGGTCACACTGCACCAAATTCTCACTGCATGAGTTTGTGCTATTCAAGGGTCTACTTTATTTTGACTGTGTGAAACTTGTAACCCAAAAAAAAAAGACATTTTGTTGACTGTTAACTTAAATCCCTAAGACAATTATAAATACATGCATAAGGTAATCATAAGTATAGTATAGATCATTTGCTGTTGACGCACAGTGTCAGATAATAGGCATGGTCTCGACAAGCGTCTGTTGAGACCATGCCTATCTTATATATATACTTGTGTGTATACATATACATACATACATATATATATATATATATATATATATATATATATATATATATATATATATATATATATATATATATATATATATATATATATATATATATATATATATATATATATATATATATATATATATGTCGTACCTAGTAGCCAGAACGCACTTCTTTGCCTACTATGCAAGGCCTGATTTGCCTAATAAGCCAAGTTTTCATGAATTAGCCTACTATTCAAGGCCCGATTTGCCTAATAAGCCAAGTTTTCCTGAATTAATATATTTACTATAATTTTTTTCTTATGAAATGATAAAGCAACCCTTTTCTCTATGTATGAGGTCAATTTTTTTTTATTGGAGTTAAAATTAACGTAGATATATGACCGAACCTAACCAACCCTACCTAACCAAACCTAACCTATATTTATAGGTAAGGTTAGGTTAGGTAGCCAAAAAAAGCTAGGTTAGGTTAGGTTAGGTAGGTTAGGTAGACGAAAAAACATTAATTCATGAAAACTTGGCTTATTAGGCAAATCGGGCCTTGAATAGTAGGCTGAGAAGTGCGTTCTGGCTATTAGGTACGACATATATATATATATATATATATATATATATATATATATATATATATATATATATATATATATATATATATATATATATATATATATATATATATATATATATATATTATATATATTTATATATATAGAACGCAGAACGTTCTATATAGCCAGAACGCACTTCTCAGCCTACTATGCAAGGCCCGATTTGCCTAATAAGCCAATTTTTCATGAATTAATTGTTTTTCGACTACCTAACCTACCTAACCTAACCTAACCTAACTTTTTCGGCTACCTAACCAAACCTAACCTATAAAGATAGGTTAGGTTAGGTTAGGTAGGGTTGGTTAGGTTCGGTCATATATCTACGTTAATTTTAACTCCAATAAAAAAAAATTGACCTCATACATAATGAAATGGGTAGCTTTATCATTTCGTAAGAAAAAAATTAGAAAAAATATATTAATTCAGGAAAACTTGGCTTATTAGGCAAATCGGGCCTTGAATAGTAGGCCAAAAAGTGAGTTCTGGCTACTAGGTACGACATATGTCTATATATATATATATATATGTCGTAGCCAGAACGCACTTCTCAGCCTATTATGCAAGGCCCGATTTGCCTATTACGCCAAGTTTTCATGAATTAATATATTTTCTCAATTTTTTTTCTTATGAAATGATAAAGCTACCCATTTCATTATGTATGAGGTCAATTTTTTTTAATGGAGTTAAAATTAACGTAGATATATGACCGAACCCAACCAACCCTACCTAACCTAACCTAACCTATCTTTATAGGTTAGGTTCGGTTAGGTTAGGTTAGGTAGTCGAAGAAACATTAATTCATGAAAACTTGGCCTATTAGGCAAATTGGGCCTTGCATAGTAGGCTGAGAAGTGCGTTCTGGCTACTAGGTACGACATATATATATATATATATATATATATATATATATATATATATATGTCGTACCTAATAGCCAGAACGCACTTCTCAGCCTACTATTCAAGGCCCGATTTGCCTAATAAGCCAAGTTTTCATGAATTAATGTTTTTTCGTCTACCTAACCTACCTAACCTAACCTAACCTAGCTTTTTTTGGCTACCTAACCTAACCTTACCTATAAATATAGGTTAGGTTAGGTTAGGTAGGGTTGGTTAGGTTCGGTCATATATCTACGTTAATTTTAACTCCAATAAAAAAAAATTGACCTCATACATAGAGAAAAGGGTTGCTTTATCATTTCATAAGAAAAAAATTATAGTAAATATATTAATTCAGGAAAACTTGGCTTATTAGGCAAATCGGGCCATGAATAGTAGGCTGAGAAGTGAGTTCTGGCTACTAGGTACGACATATATATATATATATATATATACATATATATATATATATATATATGTCGTACCTAGTAGCCAGAACGCACTTCTCAGCCTACTATGCAAGGCCCGATTTGCCTAATAAGCCAAGTTTTCATGAATTAATTGTTTTACGACGACCTAACCTCCCTAACCTAACCTAACCTAACTTTTTCGGCTACCTAACCTAACCTAACCTATAAAGATAGGTTAGGATAGGTTAGGTAGGGTTGGTTAGGTTCGGTCATATATCTACGTCAATTTTAACTAAAATAAAAAAAAATTGACCTCATACATAATGAAACACAGAAAGAAAGAGACAGACAGACAGACGGAGCTTCTACAGTTGGTCTCACTGTATTTTACAATAAAGATTTTGCCTGTATTTGTCTTAAATTACAAGCAAATTGTTTGCAGGAACTTAAATATTTGAAATAATTTTCTAAACTTAAACTGTTCTGTAAACTTTGTTATCATGAAATGATTTATATAGTACAATTGTTATCATAAGGTATTGTAGGTAAAGATTATCAATGTAATGTCAAAGGTATCCTTATCCTTAAGGATACCTTTGACATTACATTGATAATCTACATTGATAATTACATTGATAATCACATTGATAATCAAAGGTATCCTTATCCTTAAGTCTTTATATACTTTCTGTTGATTTATTCTTTGAGAATACTTACAATTGTCTTTCATTCTAAAGTACAAAATTAAACAAAAATGACAAAATTATGTATTAAAATTAAGTAGCTATTGATGTGTCATGAAGAATTCCATATATGTGTGTGTTGTGGGTTTGTGAAAACTACCAAAAGTTCACTAATATCTAACTAGTGTGGTATACTGTTCATGATTGTAAATCCATTAGTGTGAGAGACTTGTTATACAATGTTACAATATTATAAACTACCTTAGTGAACTAATGACTATGTTACCCAGCAGTCCCTCCATTTTGTACGTTGTAGCGAAGGCTGTCGTCAAAATGGCGATCTCTGACAAGACAACGGGATTATGTTCCCACCGAGGCCACTGGAGATGGTGGCCCCCCAGATAAATTCAGGTAACCTTTAGTAGTTGCATAGCACAAATATTGATTAACTGTACATGTGTATTGATAACAAGTAGATGTGCAGCTGAAGGTTATAGTAGGCAATCATCAGTCTCAGGAGACTATGGAGTCACCATAGTCAAGGTTATACACCAGTGGATATGTCCAGGTAGGATTGATCAGTTAGGTACATTGATTTTTAGTTTTCCAAATAGGAATGTTATAATGTAGGGGGGGTTCATTGGGACATATAATTCCTGTAGATAACTGAATTCATTGCTTCATGTACAAATAATTCAGAAGTTGGCAAGTGCCACTTCATTGTAACTCATTGTAAATGTAAATGTACTACTGTATTACAGAACATTTAATAAAACTTGCAATTATTGGGGTAATTTTATAATGCATATCCAGTGTCTTAAATGATGTGATAAGGACTAAAATTCACATGCCAGGTCTTTGATACAAAGAGAACTGCCGACACATTAACCCTTTGATGAAAAGGGAACTAATGACAACATCAAGTCTTTGATGTGAAGGGCATAAATGATGACCCATCAAGCTTTTCATATCTAGATGACATCTCTATATTTTCATAATATCTAGACATATCTAGATTAATCTAGACTATCTGAGACATATCTAGATTTTCATAATCTAGATGACAGCACATCGAGTCTTTGGTGTGAAGGGAACGTATGACAATACGTTATGCCTTCAATGTGAAGCAGACTAGCAAATGTACATTAATGATGTTGCTGCCTGCAGGGGTAATAACTGCTTACGTGTATATGAAGGAAAATACCATGCAGAAGAACATTTTGTTCTTTTGTAACCCAGCTACTTTGACTGGACAGTAGAGCGACGGTCTCGCTTTATACAGGTCGGTGTTCAATTACCGACCATCCAAGTGGTTGGGCACCATTCCTTACCCCCCTCCCATCCCAAATCCTTATCCTAATCCTTTTCAAGTGCTTTAAGTTGTAATGGCTTGGCAATTTCCCTGATAATTAAATACAAAAAATTATTTTGTAAGGTCTGATGGTGTAGTGGGTTAAAGCATACTAGTTATGCCAGCTACTGGAAGGTAGTTGTGCTTTCTGGGTTCGAGTCCCACTGGTGGGTGTTGTCCAAAGATTATTAATCTTCACTTGTGGTTTATGCAAGTATAGGCTTATAAGCTGGACACGAGTTCTCTCACATTGACAGTGGCTTGACGAAAAATGCAGACTGACCCCTCACTCATCTGGTGCCTTCGGGAAGTGGAGATGTTTGAGATATATATCTCGAACTATCTACTTCTTTTTTGTAAGGTCTGATGGTGTAGTGGGTTAAAGCATACTAGTTATGCCAGCTACTGGAAGGTAGTTGTGCTTTCTGGGTTCGAGTCCCACTGGTGGGTGTTGTCCAAAGATTATTAATCTTCACTTGTGGTTTATGCAAGTATAGGCTTATAAGCTGGACACGAGTTCTCTCACATTGACAGTGGCTTGACGAAAATGCAGACTGACCCCTCACTCATCTGGTGCCTTCGGGAAGTGGAGATGTTTGAGATATATATCTCGAACTATCTACTTCTTTTTTGTAAGGTCTGATGGTGTAGTGGGTTAAAGCATACTAGTTATGCCAGCTACTGGAAGGTAGTTGTGCTTTCTGGGTTCGAGTCCCACTGGTGGGTGTTGTCCAAAGATTATTAATCTTCACTTGTGGTTTATGCAAGTATAGGCTTATAAGCTGGACACGAGTTCTCTCACATTGACAGTGGCTTGACGAAAAATGCAGACTGACCCCTCACTCATCTGGTGCCTTCGGGAAGTGGAGATGTTTGAGATATATATCTCGAACTATCTACTTCTTTTTTGTAAGGTCTGATGGTGTAGTGGGTTAAAGCATACTAGTTATGCCAGCTACTGGAAGGTAGTTGTGCTTTCTGGGTTCGAGTCCCACTGGTGGGTGTTGTCCAAAGATTATTAATCTTCACTTGTGGTTTATGCAAGTATAGGCTTATAAGCTGGACACGAGTTCTCTCACATTGACAGTGGCTTGACGAAAAATGCAGACTGACCCCTCACTCATCTGGTGCCTTCGGGAAGTGGAGATGTTTGAGATATATATCTCGAACTATCTACTTCTTTTTTGTAAGGTCTGATGGTGTAGTGGGTTAAAGCATACTAGTTATGCCAGCTACTGGAAGGTAGTTGTGCTTTCTGGGTTCGAGTCCCACTGGTGGGTGTTGTCCAAAGATTATTAATCTTCACTTGTGGTTTATGCAAGTATAGGCTTATAAGCTGGACACGAGTTCTCTCACATTGACAGTGGCTTGACGAAAAATGCAGACTGACCCCTCACTCATCTGGTGCCTTCGGGAAGTGGAGATGTTTGAGATATATATCTCGAACTATCTAATTCTTTTTTGTAAGGTCTGATGGTGTAGTGGGTTAAAGCATACTAGTTATGCCAGCTACTGGAAGGTAGTTGTGCTTTCTGGGTTCGAGTCCCACTGGTGGGTGTTGGCCAAAGATTATTAATCTTCACTTGTGGTTTATGCAAGTATAGGCTTATAAGCTGGACACGAGTTCTCTCACATTGACAGTGGCTTGACGAAAAATGCAGACTGACCCCTCACTCATCTGGTGCCTTCGGGAAGTGGAGATGTTTGAGATATATATCTCGAACTATCTACTTCTTTTTTGTAAGGTCTGATGGTGTAGTGGGTTAAAGCATACTAGTTATGCCAGCTACTGGAAGGTAGTTGCGCTTTCTGGGTTCGAGTCCCACTGGTGGGTGTTGTCCAAAGATTATTAATCTTCACTTGTGGTTTATGCAAGTATAGGCTTATAAGCTGGACACGAGTTCTCTCACATTGACAGTGGCTTGACGAAAAATGCAGACTGACCCCTCACTCATCTGGTGCCTTCGGGAAGTGGAGATGTTTGAGATATATATCTCGAACTATCTACTTCTTTTTTGTAAGGTCTGATGGTGTAGTGGGTTAAAGCATACTAGTTATGCCAGCTACTGGAAGGTAGTTGCACTTTCTGGGTTCGAGTCCCACTGGTGGGTGTTGTCCAAAGATTATTAATCTTCACTTGTGGTTTATGCAAGTATAGGCTTATAAGCTGGACACGAGTTCTCTCACATTGACAGTGGCTTGACGAAAAATGCAGACTGACCCCTCACTCATCTGGTGCCTTCGGGAAGTGGAGATGTTTGAGATATATATCTCGAACTATCTACTTCTTTTTTGTAAGGTCTGATGGTGTAGTGGGTTAAAGCATACTAGTTATGCCAGCTACTGGAAGGTAGTTGTGCTTTCTGGGTTCGAGTCCCACTGGTGGGTGTTGTCCAAAGATTATTAATCTTCACTTGTGGTTTATGCAAGTATAGGCTTATAAGCTGGACACGAGTTCTCTCACATTGACAGTGGCTTGACGAAAAATGCAGACTGACCCCTCACTCATCTGGTGCCTTCGGGAAGTGGAGATGTTTGAGATATATATCTCGAACTATCTACTTCTTTTTTGTAAGGTCTGATGGTGTAGTGGGTTAAAGCATACTAGTTATGCCAGCTACTGGAAGGTAGTTGTGCTTTCTGGGTTCGAGTCCCACTGGTGGGTGTTGTCCAAAGATTATTAATCTTCACTTGTGGTTTATGCAAGTATAGGCTTATAAGCTGGACACGAGTTCTCTCACATTGACAGTGGCTTGACGAAAATGCAGACTGACCCCTCACTCATCTGGTGCCTTCGGGAAGTGGAGATGTTTGAGATATATATCTCGAACTATCTACTTCTTTTTTGTAAGGTCTGATGGTGTAGTGGGTTAAAGCATACTAGTTATGCCAGCTACTGGAAGGTAGTTGTGCTTTCTGGGTTCGAGTCCCACTGGTGGGTGTTGTCCAAAGATTATTAATCTTCACTTGTGGTTTATGCAAGTATAGGCTTATAAGCTGGACACGAGTTCTCTCACATTGACAGTGGCTTGACGAAAAATGCAGACTGACCCCTCACTCATCTGGTGCCTTCGGGAAGTGGAGATGTTTGAGATATATATCTCGAACTATCTACTTCTTTTTTGTAAGGTCTGATGGTGTAGTGGGTTAAAGCATACTAGTTATGCCAGCTACTGGAAGGTAGTTGTGCTTTCTGGGTTCGAGTCCCACTGGTGGGTGTTGTCCAAAGATTATTAATCTTCACTTGTGGTTTATGCAAGTATAGGCTTATAAGCTGGACACGAGTTCTCTCACATTGACAGTGGCTTGACGAAAAATGCAGACTGACCCCTCACTCATCTGGTGCCTTCGGGAAGTGGAGATGTTTGAGATATATATCTCGAACTATCTACTTCTTTTTTGTAAGGTCTGATGGTGTAGTGGGTTAAAGCATACTAGTTATGCCAGCTACTGGAAGGTAGTTGTGCTTTCTGGGTTCGAGTCCCACTGGTGGGTGTTGTCCAAAGATTATTAATCTTCACTTGTGGTTTATGCAAGTATAGGCTTATAAGCTGGACACGAGTTCTCTCACATTGACAGTGGCTTGACGAAAAATGCAGACTGACCCCTCACTCATCTGGTGCCTTCGGGAAGTGGAGATGTTTGAGATATATATCTCGAACTATCTAATTCTTTTTTGTAAGGTCTGATGGTGTAGTGGGTTAAAGCATACTAGTTATGCCAGCTACTGGAAGGTAGTTGTGCTTTCTGGGTTCGAGTCCCACTGGTGGGTGTTGGCCAAAGATTATTAATCTTCACTTGTGGTTTATGCAAGTATAGGCTTATAAGCTGGACACGAGTTCTCTCACATTGACAGTGGCTTGACGAAAAATGCAGACTGACCCCTCACTCATCTGGTGCCTTCGGGAAGTGGAGATGTTTGAGATATATATCTCGAACTATCTACTTCTTTTTTGTAAGGTCTGATGGTGTAGTGGGTTAAAGCATACTAGTTATGCCAGCTACTGGAATGTGGGAACCGACCTGTGAGATTTATATTTATTTAATTTATATGAATTTATATTTACGTTAATTTATATACTTCGATAGCAATTTGTATAATGATAAGTGGACTGTATTTCTGCAATAATCTCATAATCTCACAAATCGTTCCTCTACACATTAGGGGGGGTTTATATTACACATATGCAGCCAATCAAATTACAGTAATAGCTACATACATTGATGAGGTTCCTTCTCTTATAGTACAGCAGGTTAGTCCACCAGGTATAACTAGAGTGTAGACACCAAATTATCCTCTTTGAGGTAGCTTCTATCACCCAGTAACTGGTGCACATAATCTTGCATCCTCGTCTTGACCTTTAGTATGAGGCGATTTCGCGTTCTAACCGGCTAACCCTATATCCTGACATTAATGGCCATAAATGAATGATAAACGGGTTTCGGATAGACACTTAACTTGTATTTGTAGACAGCGTGTTGACAATGGTACACCTTTGGGTTCCATAACACTACGTCCAAGTAAATTTAACAGGAGCCGAATTTGCTCCCGTGTGAGCCTCTGGTCTCAATAACAACAACAATGGCTGCCCTCCTTCCTCACTCTGACGCCTGGCTTACATTGTCCAGATTTCAGAACGTGATAGAAGGGTCACATTTACTCTACTTTAATATTGATAATTAAGTTAATTTATATAAGATGTTTTTATGATGGTAAAGTCCAAAGACTAATGTATTTAAGAATAATTCCCACCATAATAGGTGGTGAATTATAATAGTATGTGGTGATGATATCCCGTTTTCTTTAGACGGTAATTCCACTACAAGTTACGTTTTCTATGGGTAACTTGTTGGTAATACAGCAGCTATTATCTGTATGATATTAAATGGTGTCGGATTTTCCGACATGGAAGGTAGTTGCGCTTTCTGGGTTCGAGTCCCACTGGTGGGTGTTGTCCAAAGATTATTAATCTTCACTTGTGGTTTATGCAAGTATAGGCTTATAAGCTGGACACGAGTTCTCTCACATTGACAGTGGCTTGACGAAAAATGCAGACTGACCCCTCACTCATCTGGTGCCTTCGGGAAGTGGAGATGTTTGAGATATATATCTCGAACTATCTACTTCTTTTTTGTAAGGTCTGATGGTGTAGTGGGTTAAAGCATACTAGTTATGCCAGCTACTGGAAGGTAGTTGCACTTTCTGGGTTCGAGTCCCACTGGTGGGTGTTGTCCAAAGATTATTAATCTTCACTTGTGGTTTATGCAAGTATAGGCTTATAAGCTGGACACGAGTTCTCTCACATTGACAGTGGCTTGACGAAAAATGCAGACTGACCCCTCACTCATCTGGTGCCTTCGGGAAGTGGAGATGTTTGAGATATATATCTCGAACTATCTACTTCTTTTTTGTAAGGTCTGATGGTGTAGTGGGTTAAAGCATACTAGTTATGCCAGCTACTGGAAGGTAGTTGTGCTTTCTGGGTTCGAGTCCCACTGGTGGGTGTTGTCCAAAGATTATTAATCTTCACTTGTGGTTTATGCAAGTATAGGCTTATAAGCTGGACACGAGTTCTCTCACATTGACAGTGGCTTGACGAAAAATGCAGACTGACCCCTCACTCATCTGGTGCCTTCGGGAAGTGGAGATGTTTGAGATATATATCTCGAACTATCTACTTCTTTTTTGTAAGGTCTGATGGTGTAGTGGGTTAAAGCATACTAGTTATGCCAGCTACTGGAAGGTAGTTGTGCTTTCTGGGTTCGAGTCCCACTGGTGGGTGTTGTCCAAAGATTATTAATCTTCACTTGTGGTTTATGCAAGTATAGGCTTATAAGCTGGACACGAGTTCTCTCACATTGACAGTGGCTTGACGAAAATGCAGACTGACCCCTCACTCATCTGGTGCCTTCGGGAAGTGGAGATGTTTGAGATATATATCTCGAACTATCTACTTCTTTTTTGTAAGGTCTGATGGTGTAGTGGGTTAAAGCATACTAGTTATGCCAGCTACTGGAAGGTAGTTGTGCTTTCTGGGTTCGAGTCCCACTGGTGGGTGTTGTCCAAAGATTATTAATCTTCACTTGTGGTTTATGCAAGTATAGGCTTATAAGCTGGACACGAGTTCTCTCACATTGACAGTGGCTTGACGAAAAATGCAGACTGACCCCTCACTCATCTGGTGCCTTCGGGAAGTGGAGATGTTTGAGATATATATCTCGAACTATCTACTTCTTTTTTGTAAGGTCTGATGGTGTAGTGGGTTAAAGCATACTAGTTATGCCAGCTACTGGAAGGTAGTTGTGCTTTCTGGGTTCGAGTCCCACTGGTGGGTGTTGTCCAAAGATTATTAATCTTCACTTGTGGTTTATGCAAGTATAGGCTTATAAGCTGGACACGAGTTCTCTCACATTGACAGTGGCTTGACGAAAAATGCAGACTGACCCCTCACTCATCTGGTGCCTTCGGGAAGTGGAGATGTTTGAGATATATATCTCGAACTATCTACTTCTTTTTTGTAAGGTCTGATGGTGTAGTGGGTTAAAGCATACTAGTTATGCCAGCTACTGGAAGGTAGTTGTGCTTTCTGGGTTCGAGTCCCACTGGTGGGTGTTGTCCAAAGATTATTAATCTTCACTTGTGGTTTATGCAAGTATAGGCTTATAAGCTGGACACGAGTTCTCTCACATTGACAGTGGCTTGACGAAAAATGCAGACTGACCCCTCACTCATCTGGTGCCTTCGGGAAGTGGAGATGTTTGAGATATATATCTCGAACTATCTAATTCTTTTTTGTAAGGTCTGATGGTGTAGTGGGTTAAAGCATACTAGTTATGCCAGCTACTGGAAGGTAGTTGTGCTTTCTGGGTTCGAGTCCCACTGGTGGGTGTTGGCCAAAGATTATTAATCTTCACTTGTGGTTTATGCAAGTATAGGCTTATAAGCTGGACACGAGTTCTCTCACATTGACAGTGGCTTGACGAAAAATGCAGACTGACCCCTCACTCATCTGGTGCCTTCGGGAAGTGGAGATGTTTGAGATATATATCTCGAACTATCTACTTCTTTTTTGTAAGGTCTGATGGTGTAGTGGGTTAAAGCATACTAGTTATGCCAGCTACTGGAAGGTAGTTGCGCTTTCTGGGTTCGAGTCCCACTGGTGGGTGTTGTCCAAAGATTATTAATCTTCACTTGTGGTTTATGCAAGTATAGGCTTATAAGCTGGACACGAGTTCTCTCACATTGACAGTGGCTTGACGAAAAATGCAGACTGACCCCTCACTCATCTGGTGCCTTCGGGAAGTGGAGATGTTTGAGATATATATCTCGAACTATCTACTTCTTTTTGTAAGGTCTGATGGTGTAGTGGGTTAAAGCATACTAGTTATGCCAGCTACTGGAAGGTAGTTGTGCTTTCTGGGTTCGAGTCCCACTGAAAGATTATTAATCTTCACTTGTGGTTTATGCAAGTATAGGCTTATAAGCTGGACACGAGTTCTCTCACATTGACAGTGGCTTGACGAAAAATGCAGACTGACCCCTCACTCATCTGGTGCCTTCGGGAAGTGGAGATGTTTGAGATATATATCTCGAACTATCTACTTCTTTTTTGTAAGGTCTGATGGTAGTGGGTTAAAGCATACTAGTTATGCCAGCTACTGGAAGGTAGTTGTGCTTATCCCAAAAGATTATTAATCTTCACTTGTGGTTTATGCAAGTATAGGCTTATAAGCTGGACACGAGTTCTCTCACATTGACAGTGGCTTGACGAAAAATGCAGACTGACCCCTCACTCATCTGGTGCCTTCGGGAAGTGGAGATGTTTGAGATATATATCTCGAACTATCTACTTCTTTTTTGTAAGGTCTGATGGTGTAGTGGGTTAAAGCATACTAGTTATGCCAGCTACTGGAAGGTAGTTGTGCTTTCTGGGTTCGAGTCCCACTGGTGGGTGTTGTCCAAAGATTATTAATCTTCACTTGTGGTTTATGCAAGTATAGGCTTATAAGCTGGACACGAGTTCTCTCACATTGACAGTGGCTTGACGAAAAATGCAGACTGACCCCTCACTCATCTGGTGCCTTCGGGAAGTGGAGATGTTTGAGATATATATCTCGAACTATCTACTTCTTTTTTGTAAGGTCTGATGGTGTAGTGGGTTAAAGCATACTAGTTATGCCAGCTACTGGAAGGTAGTTGTGCTTTCTGGGTTCGAGTCCCACTGGTGGGTGTTGTCCAAAGATTATTAATCTTCACTTGTGGTTTATGCAAGTATAGGCTTATAAGCTGGACACGAGTTCTCTCACATTGACAGTGGCTTGACGAAAAATGCAGACTGACCCCTCACTCATCTGGTGCCTTCGGGAAGTGGAGATGTTTGAGATATATATCTCGAACTATCTACTTCTTTTTGGGTTAAAGTAAGGTCTGATGGTGTAGTGGGTTAAAGCATACTAGTTATGCCAGCTACTGGAAGGTAGTTGTGCTTTCTGGGTTCGAGTCCCACTGGTGGGTGTTGTCCAAAGATTATTAATCTTCACTTGTGGTTTATGCAAGTATAGGCTTATAAGCTGGACACGAGTTCTCTCACATTGACAGTGGCTTGACGAAAAATGCAGACTGACCCCTCACTCATCTGGTGCCTTCGGGAAGTGGAGATGTTTGAGATATATATCTCGAACTATCTACTTCTTTTTGTAAGGTCTGATGGTGTAGTGGGTTAAAGCATACTAGTTATGCCAGCTACTGGAAGGTAGTTGTGCTTTCTGGGTTCGAGTCCCACTGGTGGGTGTTGTCCAAAGATTATTAATCTTCACTTGTGGTTTATGCAAGTATAGGCTTATAAGCTGGACACGAGTTCTCTCACATTGACAGTGGCTTGACGAAAAATGCAGACTGACCCCTCACTCATCTGGTGCCTTCGGGAAGTGGAGATGTTTGAGATATATATCTCGAACTATCTACTTCTTTTTTGTAAGGTCTGATGGTGTAGTGGGTTAAAGCATACTAGTTATGCCAGCTACTGGAAGGTAGTTGTGCTTTCTGGGTTCGAGTCCCACTGGTGGGTGTTGTCCAAAGATTATTAATCTTCACTTGTGGTTTATGCAAGTATAGGCTTATAAGCTGGACACGAGTTCTCTCACATTGACAGTGGCTTGACGAAAAATGCAGACTGACCCCTCACTCATCTGGTGCCTTCGGGAAGTGGAGATGTTTGAGATATATATCTCGAACTATCTACTTCTTTTTTGTAAGGTCTGATGGTGTAGTGGGTTAAAGCATACTAGTTATGCCAGCTACTGGAAGGTAGTTGTGCTTTCTGGGTTCGAGTCCCACTGGTGGGTGTTGTCCAAAGATTATTAATCTTCACTTGTGGTTTATGCAAGTATAGGCTTATAAGCTGGACACGAGTTCTCTCACATTGACAGTGGCTTGACGAAAAATGCAGACTGACCCCTCACTCATCTGGTGCCTTCGGGAAGTGGAGATGTTTGAGATATATATCTCGAACTATCTACTTCTTTTTTGTAAGGTCTGATGGTGTAGTGGGTTAAAGCATACTAGTTATGCCAGCTACTGGAAGGTAGTTGTGCTTTCTGGGTTCGAGTCCCACTGGTGGGTGTTGTCCAAAGATTATTAATCTTCACTTGTGGTTTATGCAAGTATAGGCTTATAAGCTGGACACGAGTTCTCTCACATTGACAGTGGCTTGACGAAAAATGCAGACTGACCCCTCACTCATCTGGTGCCTTCGGGAAGTGGAGATGTTTGAGATATATATCTCGAACTATCTACTTCTTTTTTGTAAGGTCTGATGGTGTAGTGGGTTAAAGCATACTAGTTATGCCAGCTACTGGAAGGTAGTTGTGCTTTCTGGGTTCGAGTCCCACTGGTGGGTGTTGTCCAAAGATTATTAATCTTCACTTGTGGTTTATGCAAGTATAGGCTTATAAGCTGGACACGAGTTCTCTCACATTGACAGTGGCTTGACGAAAAATGCAGACTGACCCCTCACTCATCTGGTGCCTTCGGGAAGTGGAGATGTTTGAGATATATATCTCGAACTATCTACTTCTTTTTTGTAAGGTCTGATGGTGTAGTGGGTTAAAGCATACTAGTTATGCCAGCTACTGGAAGGTAGTTGTGCTTTCTGGGTTCGAGTCCCACTGGTGGGTGTTGTCCAAAGATTATTAATCTTCACTTGTGGTTTATGCAAGTATAGGCTTATAAGCTGGACACGAGTTCTCTCACATTGACAGTGGCTTGACGAAAAATGCAGACTGACCCCTCACTCATCTGGTGCCTTCGGGAAGTGGAGATGTTTGAGATATATATCTCGAACTATCTACTTCTTTTTTGTAAGGTCTGATGGTGTAGTGGGTTAAAGCATACTAGTTATGCCAGCTACTGGAAGGTAGTTGTGCTTTCTGGGTTCGAGTCCCACTGGTGGGTGTTGTCCAAAGATTATTAATCTTCACTTGTGGTTTATGCAAGTATAGGCTTATAAGCTGGACACGAGTTCTCTCACATTGACAGTGGCTTGACGAAAAATGCAGACTGACCCCTCACTCATCTGGTGCCTTCGGGAAGTGGAGATGTTTGAGATATATATCTCGAACTATCTACTTCTTTTTTGTAAGGTCTGATGGTGTAGTGGGTTAAAGCATACTAGTTATGCCAGCTACTGGAAGGTAGTTGTGCTTTCTGGGTTCGAGTCCCACTGGTGGGTGATGTCCAAAGATTATTAATCTTCACTTGTGGTTTATGCAAGTATAGGCATATATATATATATATATATATATATATATATATATATATATATATATATATATATATATATATATATATATATATATATATATATATATATATATATATGGTTTATCTAGTAGCCAGAACACAGTACTTGGCCTACTACACAAGGCCCGATTTGCCTAATAAACCAAGTTTTTCTGAATTTATAATATTTTCAAATTTTGTTCTTATGAAATGATATATATATCCATTTCATTGTGTATGAGTTAAATTATTTTAATTTTAGTTAAAACTAACGTAGATATTCAACCGAACCTAACCAACCCTACTTAACCTAATTTAACCTATCCTAAACTAACATAACTAAGTCAATAATTTATGTTTTTAACATAATATAATAACATTATTTCAAAATCAGTAATTGGAAACAATATTTTGAAAATAAAATCACACGGCCTATTTGGCAAATTGGGCCTAGCATAATAGGCCGAGAAGTGCGTTCTTGCTACTAGGTACGCCAGAACGCACTGGCGTACCAGAACGCAGTAATTGGCCTAGTATGCAAGGCCCGTTTTGCCCAATAAGCCAAGTTTTCCTGAATTTATATATTTTTTTAATTTTTTTCTTATGAAATGATAAAGCTATCCATTTCATTATGTATGAGTTAATTTGTTTATATTTGAGTTAAAACTAACGTAGATATATGACCGAACCTAACCTACCCTACCTAACCTAACCTAAACTAACATTACTAAATCAATAATTTTGTTCCCAATATAATAT
>NW_025567080.1:2500-20915 GCF_020424385.1 Procambarus clarkii | reverse complement strand
CTGGGTGGGTTGACACAGTGAACAGCTGGGTGGGTTGACACAGTGAACAGCTGGGTGGGTTGACACAGTGAACAGCTGGGCGGGGTTGACACAGTGAACAGCTGGGTGGGTTGACACAGTGAACAGCTGGGTGGGTTGACACAGTGAACAGCTGGGTGGGTTGACACAGTGAACAGCTGGTGGGTTGACACAGTGAACAGCGGGGCGGGGTTGACACAGTGAACAGTTGGGTGGGTTGACACAGTGAACAACGGGGTGGGTTGACACAGTGAACAGCTGGGTGGGTTGACACAGTGAACAGCGGGGCGGGGTTGACACAGTGAACAGTTGGGTGGGTTGACACAGTGAACAGCTGGGTGGGTTGACACAGTGAACAGCTGGGTGGGTTGACACAGTGAACAGCTGGGTGGGTTGACACAGTGAACAGCTGGGTGGGTTGACACAGTGAACAGCGGGGCGGGGTTGACACAGTGAACAGCTGGGCGGGGTTGACACAGTGAACAGTTGGGTGGGTTGACACAGTGAACAGTTGGGTGGGTTGACACAGTGAACAGCGGGGCGGGGTTGACACAGTGAAACAGTTGGGTGGGTTGACACAGTGAACAGTTGGGTGGGTTGACACAGTGAACAGTTGGGTGGGTTGACACACTGAACAGCAGGGTGGGTTGACACAGTGAACAGTTGGGTGGGTTGACACAGTGAACAGTTGGGTGGGTTGACACAGTGAACAGTTGGGTGGGTTGACACAGTGAACAGTTGGGTGGGTTGACACAGTGAACAGTGGGTGGTTGACACAGTGAACAGTGGGGTGGGTTGACACACTGAACAGCGGGGTGGGTTGACACACTGAACAGTTGGGTGGGTTGACACAGTGAACAGTTGGGTGGGTTGACACAGTGAACAGTTGGGTGGGTTGACACACTGAACAGTGGGATGGGTTGACACACTGAACAGCGGGGTGGGGTTGACACAGTGAACAGCGGGGCGGGGTTGACACAGTGAATAGCGGGGCGGGGTTGACACACTGAACAGCAGGGCGGGGGGGGGGTTAACACACTGAACAGCGGGGCGGGGTTGACACACTGAACAGCGGGGCGGGGTTGACACACTGATAAACTATGAGAGTGCCACTGTAAGTGCCACTGCGTGGAGTGACACACTGATAAAGAGGGTGGAGCGACCTCTGGCTGTCGTATCAAGATAACAATTTAAGCTATCTGTTACAAACGGATATGGGGTACCAGGAAGACGATTAACTCGCAGATATCACATGTATATCATGTGTGAGTAGTCACACATGTTGAGTAGTCAATATGTGGTCACAGCACTTACATACTTCACGTCACCCACACACTCGTCTCCAATAACAGTGACTATTCTCATATATTATCTGGGACATTAACTGTAATCAGACTCCAACACCTGAGTGGCTGCTATTGTCAAGAAGGTCCTGTCAAATTGGTTTATTAGATTGTCGAGACGGTTGAAGCATGTATACGTCTGATATGTATACACACACACACACATCTACTGATGTCAATGTTTTCACTTGTAAACACTTTCTCTTCGATGGAATTAATGACTTAAAAATACAGGTAATTTAATCAAAAGACTTATGTACCAACGCACACTATAATGTAATGAATTATATATAATGTAATGCATTATTATTAAATATGACCGAAAAAAGTAAGATTAATAATTCTAACACGAATTTTCTCAATGTTTCTTATATTTTTTTCACTGTTGATGGTAACTGAAAAATCAATTCTCCAAAATTCATTTTATTTCTAGTCCGACGCGACACTGAGCGCGTTTCGTAAAACTTATTACATTTTCAAAGACTTTACTTTACACACAACAACTATAACTGAACAGAGTTTAAACATCTTCGATTTTATACCTGCATTTGGGTGAGGTGATATGTTACAACAGTTTGATGTGGCATGAGGTGAAAACAAACTTTCAAACACAAGACAGAACACGAAAACAATGGGTATAATGTTTGTAAATTAAAGGGAAGAATGGAAGTAACCACAAAGGGCCCATATTTCTTGATGTTCTATATTGGTGCGGAGTCTTGAAGTGGGTAGAATATAGTTGTGCATTAATTGGCTGTTGATTGCTGGTGTCGACTTCTTAATGTGTAGTGCCTCGCAGATATCAAGCCGCCTACTATCGCTGTATCTATCGATGATTTCCGTGTTTTTTGTTAAGACTTCTCTGGTGATGGTTTGGTTGTGGGAAGAGATTATATGTTCCTTAATGGAGCCCTGTTGTTTATGCATCGTTAATCGCCTGGAAAGAGATGTGTTGTCTTGCCTATATACTGAATTCTTTGAGGCTTACAGTCCCCAAGTGGGCATTTGAAGGCATAGACGACATTGGTCTCTTTTAAAGCGTTCTGCTTTGTGTCTGGAGAGTTTCTCATGAGTAGGTTGGCCGTTTTCTTGGTTTTATAGTAGATCGTCAATTGTATCTTCTGATTTTTGTCTGTAGGGATAACGTTTCTATTAACAATATCTTTCAGGAACCTTTCCTCCATTTTATGAGCTGTGGAAAAGAAGTTCCTGTAAACTAGTCTAATAGGGGGTATAGGTGTTGTGTTAGTTGTCTCTTCAGAGGTTGCATGGCGTTTCACCTTCCTTCTTATGATGTCTTCAACGAAACCATTGGAGAAGCCGTTGTTGACTAGAACCTGCCTTACCCTACAGAGTTCTTCATGGACTTGCTTCCATCCTGAGCTGTGGCTGAGAGCACGGTCGAAATAAGCGTTAACGACACTCCTCTTGTACCTGTCTGAGCAGTCGCTGTTGGCATTGAGGCACATTCCTATGTTTGTTTCCTTAGTGTAGACTGCAGTGTGGAAATCTCCGCTCCTTTCCATGACTGTTACATCTAGAAAGGGCAGCTTCCCATCCTTCTCCATTTCGTAAGTGAAACGCAGAAATTCACAGAATTCCGCTCAAATGCCTCCTTCAGCTCCTGCAGATGTCTGATATCAGGTACCTGTGTAAAAATGTCGTCAACATACCTGCAGTATATGGCCGGTTCAAGTTCATGTCGACTAAGACCTTTTGTTCGATGGTACCCTTGTAGAAGTTCGCAAACAGGACACCTAGGGGAGAACCCATGGCGACCCCATCTACTTGCTTATACATGTGCCATCCGGGCTCAAGAAGGGTGCCTCTTTAGTACAAGCTTAGTTTCCTTTAGTAAAGGAAACTTCTCCAAGCTTGTACAAGCTTAGTTTCCTTTAGTAAAGGAAACTACTCCAAGCTTGTACTAAAGAAGCACCCTTCTTGAGCCCGGATGGGCACATGTATGCCTCTTTAGTACAAGCTTAGTTTTCTTTAGTAAAGGAAACTACTCCAAGCTTGTACAAGCTTAGTTTCCTTTCGTAAAGAAAAACAGAAAACATTCTAAGGAAACTACTCCAAGCTTGTACTAAAGAGGCACCCTTCTTGAGCCCGGATGGGCACATGTATAAGCAAGTAGATGGGGTCGCCATGGATTCTCCCCTAGGTGTCCTGTTTGCAAACTTCTACATGGGTACTATCGAACAAAAGGTCTTATTCGACATGAACTTGAAACCGGCCATATATTGCAGGTATGTTGACGACATTTTTACACAGGTACCTGATGTCAGACATCTGCAGGAGCTGAAGGAGGCATTTGAGCGGAATTCTGTGTTGCGTTTCACTTACGAGATGGAGAAGGATGGGAAGCTGCCCTTTCTAGATGTAACAGTCATGGAAAGGAGCGGAGGTTTCCACACTGCAGTCTACACTAAGGAAACAAACATAGGAATGTGCCTCAATGCCAACAGTGACTGCCCAGACAGGTACAAGTGGAGTGTCGTTAACGCTTATGTTGACCGTGCTCTCAGCCACAGCTCAGGATGGAAGCAAGTCGATGAAAAACTCTGTAGGGTAAGGCAGGTCCTAGTCAACAACGGCTTCTCCAATGGTTTCGTTGAAGACATCATAAGAAGGAAGGTGAAACGCCACGCAACCTCTGAAGAGACAACTAACACAACACCTGTACCCCCTATTAGACTATTTTACAGGAACTTCTTTTCCACAGTTCATAAAAACGGAGGAAAGGGTCCTGAAAGATATTGTTAATAGAAACGTATATCCCTACAGACAAAAATCAGAAGATACAATTGACGATCTACTATAAAACCAAGAAAACGGCCAACCTACTCATGAGAAACTCTCCAGAAACAAAGCAGAACGCTTTAAAAGAGACCAATGTCGTCTATGCCTTCAAATGCCCACTTGGGGACTGTAAGCCTCAAAGAATTCAGTATATAGGCAAGACAACAACATCTCTTTCCAGTTAACGATTACCGATGCATAAGCAACAGGGCTCCATTAAGGAACATGCCCGAAACGCTTTGCGTAATAGTGGCTTTAGGCATTGTATGTACTAGCTCTACCTATAAGTCAACCAATCTTTGTAAAAATTTCTTGTATGTACCTTACCTAAATAAACATTTATTTATTTATTTATTTATAACATATAATCTCTTCCCACAACCAGACCATCACCAGAGAAGTCTTAACAAAAAACACGGAAATCATCGATAGATACAGCGATAGCAGGCGGCTAGATATCTGCGAGGCACTACACATTAAGAAGTCGACACCAGCAATCATCAGTCAATTAATGCACAACTATATTCTACCCACTTCAAGACTCCGCACCAATGCAGTCTCCGTGGTGTAGTGGTAAGACACTCGCCTGGCGTTCCGCGAGCGCTATGTCATGGGTTCGTATCCTGGCCGGGGAGGATTTACTGGGCGCAATTCCTTAACTGTAGCCTCTGTTTAACGCAACAGTAAAATGTGTACTTGGATGAAAAAACGATTCTTCGCGGCAGGGGATCGTATTCCAGGGACCATAGGATTAAGGACTTGCCCGAAACGCTACGCGTACTAGTGGCTGTACAAGAATGTAACAACTCTTGTATATATCTCAAAAAAAAAAAATATAGAAGCATCAAGAAATATGGTCCAATAGGCCCTTTGCGGTTACTTCCATTCTTCCCTTTAACTTACAAAATATTATACCCATTGTTTCGTGTTCTGTCTTGTGTTGAAAGTTTGTTTTCACCTCATCCAAAACTGTTGTAACATATCACCTCACCTAAATGCAGGTATAAAATCGAAGATGTTTAAACTCTGTTCACCCGGGAGACATCTCCCGTCACGCAGGGTGCAGTCGCGCCTCCACAGATCTCCAGTATCAGCTCTTGATACTGGTAATGGCTCAAAAGGGCCACCACTTACAGGCTATTCATGCCCGTGCCACCTCTTGAGTGGCTTAATCTTCATCAATCATCAATCAACTCTGTTCAGTTATAGTTGTGTGTGTGTAAACTAAAGTCTTTGAAAATGTAATAAGTTTTACGAAACGCGCTCAAGTGTCGCGTCAGACAAGAAATAAAAATGAATTTTGGAGAATTGATTTTTCAGTTACCATCAACAGTGAAAAAAATATAAGAAACATTGAGAAAATTCGTGTTAGAATTATTAATCTTACTTTTTCGTTCATATTTAATAATATATGTCTACAGGAAAGACTTCTACCAAAATATACTAATGTAATGCTTTATATATAAGGAACAAATTTTCCATTAAATATAATTTAAATGTGCATCTGTATAATTGAGGATTTGATTAAAATCATTTCTGTCACAATCGTAAACAAATCGTACTCACGCAAGCGTAAATGTGTCATGTAAACAGATATTTTTGTACACAAACACACGGTAGATTACGACTATGCAATCTAACACTTAATGTATCTTTACTCAAGCTTGGCAAGATAACACTGGGGCAGTGAGTCAGGTGCCCGGGACCACCACTGTGTCAGGTACCGTGACCTCCCGAGAAAGAAACCCAATTTTCTCTTTTTTTTCCACAGAATGTCTGGGGGCAGCGGTGATGGCGCCCCAGAGAGGGATGACTGTGGCCGTGCTGGTGTGAGGAAGGACAGTCTGCCGTTCAGCAGTGAAAGGTATAACCAAGATAACAGGTACACCAATAACGCCAAGAACTCAATAAAACCTTCCCCCGTTGATCATGACCTTGGCGATGGACCATCGTTGTTGTCCATCAGTGTCGACCGTGAGGTCCTGCGCCTGCCAAGGGTTATTCCTCGCCCCTCCTGGAGGGCTGATCAGGGTTATCAAAGACTCAGAGTATGTCGCCAGAACACAAGTGAGGTTAACATGGAGTTAGAAGACTCTTCTCACAACCTGGAACATGGCGTCCGAGGGTCTCCAAAGTCGAATCAAGAAAGAAAAGAAAAAAGCCACCTTGATAGTGGTAATGACTATAATTATGATTATTCTCAGGAAAATTGGATTCTGCGAGATTCTATGAGCCAACATAAGAGGTCAGAGATGGGTGCTAGACGAGACCACATACCATTACCGAGACCTACAAGACGTGGTAACACACGACTGGACGCAAGGGAGCAGGGGGAGGTGACGCAAGAGCAGCCTCCACACGTCTCCCACCACTGGGATGACTGGGACGCAACACCAACTGACACAGAGGCCGTCAACCTACTGGTTGATTTACTGCCTTCTCAAATAGAAAGAAAAACAGGTATGTATCCTATTATACTTAATAAACTTTCATTGTTACTGAAGCAAAAACAAAAAGATTGTTGAATCAATGCTCAGTTTACCGTATCAAACATCACTTGTATACTATCATAGGAGCCTAAAGATTGGCATTATATATATATATATATATATATATATATATATAGATATGTATATATATATATATATATATATATATATATATATATATACATATATTATATATATATATATACATATATATATATATATATATACATATATATATATATATATATATATATATATATATATATATATATATATATATACATATATATATATATATATATCATATATATATATATATATATATATATATTACATATATATATATATATATATATATATATATTATATATATATATATATATATATACATATATATATTACATATATATATATATATATATATATATATATATATATATATATATATATATATATATATATATATATATATATATATATATATATGTGAGGGTTGTGAGGCAGGTGCGGGTGAGTGTGTTGTGAGGGTGTGAACTAGACATACAGGTAGACATGCCACTTTTAAAACCCATCTTCATGTACTGTTTCTTAAACATATCTTCCTATTAGCATAATATGTGGCAAGTAACTCCACTTCAGTTGCAGGAGTG
Source organism: Procambarus clarkii (assembly GCF_020424385.1). NCBI lineage: Eukaryota > Metazoa > Arthropoda > Malacostraca > Decapoda > Cambaridae > Procambarus > Procambarus clarkii. The sequence continues at coordinate 13,613 of NW_025567080.1, read as the reverse complement.
TTCTCGAACACACACTAAATTATATCTCACAGTGTAAGGACAAGTATGTGGGTGTTCAGGTACTCTGAGGCTCCGGGGGGCGACGAGGCCGGCGGACCCCACACACGCCCCGCGCTCACCGGGACGCCCTGGACACCAGCGTGAGTTAATGACGCAATGTTCACATATTTATGCTAATGTGCAACACTTATCCTGTATTGCATTCATGTTATGATAGGTAGCATGGTGCAGGTGTTGCTTCTGAGGCTTCAGCTAACACAGGGCAATGCACTGCATGCATCTCCTTTGCAGTCATCGACGATTGTCGCATTATCAATAGACAGATTTCTCGTCAGCACTAGTGCACTACATACATTATTAAATATTGTAAAACATCCTTCTATAAGTAAACTTTCTAGCATATCTATTGTTGATCATCTTAAATGATGCCAACTGAGGCAGCGTTGGCGTCTTGCCCTAGATCACAGCGAGGCGGAGATCGTGGAGGCGCTGGAGAGGGTGAAGGAACAACCGTGGCCGATGACCAGACGCAGGACGACACGGCAACAACTCCTCCAGGAACTGGTAAGAAACACAAGTGTGGAAGATGAGAGATGGAGGAAGCGGATGGAGGTGTGGTTCATCTTAGCTAATAAACTGGTGGTGGAAGAGTTGCCAGGGGTGGGGTCCAGCACGGGAGGGATGCCAGGGGTGGGGTCCAGCACGGGAGGGATGCCAGGGGTGGGGTCCAGCACGGGAGGGATGCCAGGGGAGGGGTCCAGCACGGGTGGGATGCCAGGGGCGGGGTCCAGCACGGGAGGGATGCCAGGAGCGGGGTCCAGCACGGGAGGCATGCCAGGGGTGGGGTCCAGCACGGGAGGCATGCCAGGGGTGGGGTCCAGCACGGGAGGGATGCCAGGGGCGGGGTCCAGCACGGGAGGGATGCCAGGGGTGGGGTCCAGCACGGGAAGGATGCCAGGGGCGGGGTCCAGCACGGGAGGGATGCCAGGGGCGGGGTCCAGCACGGGAGGGATGCCAGGGGTGGGGTCCAGCACGGGAGGGATGCCAGGGGCGGGGTCCAGCACAGGAGGAATGCCAGGGGTGGGGTCCAGCACGGGAGGGATGCCAGGGGCAGGTGTAACGGGGGGTGGGGGGAAATAGCTCTATCTTGTCCATTATTCCACCCCCCAGTTAACTAACGAGGCCGGGGGAAACAGCTCTCTCTAGTCCGTTATCCCGTCCTCAGTTAGCTAACTATTCTAGAGCACCTCCAGAGTTCCTAAGGCAGCCTCTCTCGTTCAACACCTTGTAACCTAGGTATTTGACTACCTAGCTGCTAAGACTACAAGGCGCCAAAAACTCTAGAGAGAACTCTAGAACACATTTCACTGCCACAAACGTATAAGAGAAACGAAAGGAAAGAGATGAATAATTAGGTAATTAGTGAGGGTTTGGGGTGAGAGGTAGAGAGGTGGGAGGAGCGCGGAGGGTCATTAGTTGAAAGGGAGAGTTTGGAGAGGGGTGGAGGGAGAGGTGTAGATAGATAGAAGTAGAAGAGTAGTTAGTAGAAGTAGAAGAGTAGATAGTAGAAGAAGAAATGCTGCCACCATCCATTCTAGACCATTTCATACAAGACAAGGAATGGAACTTGTCTGTATCACAATATTCTCAAAAGATGTTATCAAAAGGTCATTATTAGTATGTTCCATCTGTATCATGTACTCATTAAATCATGAAACCACAGAGGCTTTCTCATCTCAACTCAAAAACTCTAGGGAACAAAGTTAAAGACAATTTAAATAATAACTTCAATTATATTTCACATGATATCATAATTTAAGCAAGTCAACTTAATGTTGAATTAAAGATGATGCTTAAAGATGCAAAGTGAGTCATCATCCAAGAATTCGAGAACCCTACAACTTGACTGCCCCTGATCCTCACACAACACTTGTAAACATGACCAAGTCACCTTAATGTTCAACTCACCAAGTGTCTGCCTATAGCTGGATTGAGAGGGAGGGGGGGGGGGGGGTCTGTAGTTGACAGAGACTGTCCCGCCTTGCCGGCTGACAGCCTCCCTGGCTAGGCCGTCTTCTCCTCTGCTTTGCTGGCTGGCTCCTGCTCTTATTCCTACCCTATGCTCTGCTCTCCGAGTATATATTGGGGAACCTAGTAGCTAACTCCGCCCACAAGTAGATAGTCTCAGGCACTCTACCAAGCCACTCCTTAAACGTCGGCATTTTTGAAGGCCAATTATCAGATTAGCAGAAGCAAGGTGGAATTCGCATGATCTGACCTCAGGTCACTTGGGGTCCTGGTTGATACCTGGTTGATGGGGTTCTGGGAGTTCTTCTACTCCCCAAGCCCGGCCCGAGGCCAGGCTCGACTTGTGAGAGTTTGGTCCACCAGGCTGTTGCTTGGAGCGGCCCGCAGGGCCACGTACCCACCACAGCCCGGCTGATCCGGAACTTCTCTTAGAAAACCGTCCAGTTTTCTCTTGAAGATGTCCACGGTGGTTCCGGCAATATTTCTTATAGTCGCTGGGAGGACGTTGAACAACCGCGGACCTCTGATGTTTATACAGTGTTCTCTGATTGTGCCTATGGCACCTCTGCTCTTCACTGGTTCTATTCTGCATTTTCTTCCATATCGTTCACTCCAGTACGTTGTTATTTTACTGTGTAGATTTGGGACCTGACCCTCCAGTATTTTCCATGTGTATATTATTTGGTATCTCTCTCGTCTCCTTTCTAGAGAGTACATTTGGAGAGCTTTGAGACGATCCCAATAATTTAGGTGTTTTATCTCGTCTATGCGTGCCGTATATGTTCTCTGTATTCCCTCTATTTCAGCAATCTCACCTGCTCTGAAGGGGGAAGTGAGTACTGAGCAGTACTCGAGACGGGACAGCACAAGTGACTTGAAGAGTACAACCATTGTGATGGGATCCCTGGATTTGAAAGTTCTCGTAATCCATCCGATCATTTTTCTGGCTGACGCGATATTTGCTTGGTTATGCTCCCTAAACGTTAGATCGTCGGACATCATTATTCCTAAATCCTTTACATGCTGTTTTTCTACTATGGGAAGATTCGATTGTGTTTGTACCCTGTATTATGTTTCAGATCCTCATTTTTGCCGTACCTGAATACCTGAAATTTATCACTGTTAAACATCATGTTATTTTCTGCTGCCCAATCAAAAACTTTGTTGACATCTGCTTGTAGTTTTTCAATGTCTTCAGCAGAGGTAATTTTCATGCTGATTTTTGTGTCATCTGCAAAGGACGACACGAAGCTGTGGCGTGTATTTTTGTCTATATCAGATATGAGAATAAGGAACAGTAGCGGTTGCAAGGACTGTACCTTGAGGTACAGAGCTTTTAACATCGCTTGGACTCGATTTTATCTGATTGACTGTTACTCTTTGTGTTCTGTTCGACAGGAAATTGAGTATCCAGCGTCCTACTTTTCCAGTTATTCCCATTGACCTCATTTTGTGAGCTATCACCCCATGGTCACATTTGTCGAACGCCTTTGCAAAGTCTGTGTATACAACATCTGCATTTTGCTTTTCTTCTAGGGCTTCTGTGATTTTGTCATAGTGGTTGAGTAACTGTGACAGACAGGATCTTCCCGCTCTAAATCCATGTTGTCCTGGATTGTGCAATTCATTGTTTTCCATAAAACTAGAAATTTGATTCCTAATCACTCTTTCAAACACTTTTATTATGTGTGATGTTAGTGCAACTGGCCTATAATTTTTTGCCAAGGCTTTACTCCCCCCCTTGTGCAACGGAGCTATATCTGCAGATTTAAGTGCTGCTGGTATCTCCCCTGTATCCAGGCTCTTTCTCCATATTACGCTGAGTGCTCTCGCTACTGGTACTTTACATTTCTTTATGAATATTGAATTCCATGAGTCAGGCCCAGGAGCTGAGTGCATAGGCATATTATCAATTTCTCTTTCAAAGTCTTCCGAGTTTGTGGTAATATCCGTTATATTATCTGCAGCTTGAATGTCATTCATAAAGAAGCTGTCTGGGTCATCAACTTTCATGTTGTTTATTGGTGTGCTAAACATAGCCTCATACTGGCTTCTTAGAATTTCACTAATTTCTTTGTTGTCCTCTGTGTACGTACCTTCTTTTGTAATTAACGGTCCAATACTGGTCGAGGTTTTGGATTTTGATTTTGCGTATGTGAAAAAATATTTCGGATTTTTCCTTATCTCTTGTATAGCTTTCTGTTCCAATTCCATTTCCTCAGACTCATATGATCGCTTCAACGTTTGTTCTATTTCCTCAATCTCCCTGCTTAGGCTTGTTTTCCTTGCTTGTGATAGTTGTGTCTGCCGAAGCATTTCCGTTATTTTTTTCCTTCTCCTGTACAGTCGTCTGCGTTCTCTTTCTAGAGTGGTCCTCTTTCTGCCCCTCCTCACAGGCACGTGCTTCAAGCAGACCTTGTAAGCTTCAGCTGACAGTTGAGCTATTCCCTGTGTGGGAGTTTTGTCGCTTGTCGGTCATTAACGCTTAGAGGTGTGAGACTCAGGCCGACCAAACTGGCGCCTCTCAAATCCTTGTTTCTGACTCGTGTATCTATATGCATGTATTAAGTAAAACTAAACCAAACACCATACGGTGTTACACAGGGTCCAGCACGGGAGGGATGCCAGGGGTGGGGTCCAGCACGGGAGGGATGCCAGGGGTGGGGTCCAGCACGGGAGGGATGCCAGGGGTGGGGTCCAGCACGGGAGGGATGCCAGGGGTGGGGTCCAGCACGGGAGGGATGCCAGGGGAGGGGTCCAGCACGGGAGGGATGCCAGGGGCGGGGTCCAGCACGGGAGGGATGCCAGGGGCGGGGTCCAGCACGGGAGGGATGCCAGGGGCGGGGTCCAGCACGGGAGGGATGCCAGGGGCGGGGTCCAGCACGGGAGGGATGCCAGGGGCGGGGTCCAGCACGGGAGGGATGCCAGGGGCGGGGTCCAGCACGGGAGGGATGCCAGGGGCGGGGTCCAGCACGGGAGGGATGCCAGGGGCGGGGTCCAGCACGGGAGGGATGCCAGGGGTGGGGTCCAGCACGGGAGGGATGCCAGGGGTGGGGTCCAGCACGGGAGGGATGCCAGGGGTGGGGTCCAGCACGGGAGGGATGCCAGGGGTGGGGTCCAGCACGGGAGGGATGCCAGGGGTGGGGTCCAGCACGGGAGGGATGCCAGGGGCGGGGTCCAGCACGGGAGGGATGCCAGGGGTGGGGTCCAGCACGGGAGGGATGCCAGGGGCGGGGTCCAGCACGGGAGGGATGCCAGGGGCGGGGTCCAGCACGGGAGGGATGCCAGGGGTGGGGTCCAGCACGGGAGGGATGCCAGGGGTGGGGTCCAGCACGGGAGGGATGCCAGGGGTGGGGTCCAGCACGGGAGGGATGCCAGGGTGGGGTCCAGCACGGGAGGGATGCCAGGGGTGGGGTCCAGCACGGGAGGGATGCCAGGGGTGGGGTCCAGCACGGGAGGGATGCCAGGGGCGGGGTCCAGCACGGGAGGGATGCCAGGGGCGGGGTCCAGCACGGGAGGGATGCCAGGGGCAGGGTCCAGCACGGGAGGGATGCCAGGGGCGGGGTCCAGCACGGGAGGGATGCCAGGGGTGGGGTCCAGCACGGGAGAGATGCCAGGGGTGGGGTCCAGCACGAGAGGGATGCCAGGGGCAGGGTCCAGCACGGGAGGGATGCCAGGGGCGGGGTCCAGCACGGGAGGGATGCCAGGGGTGGGGTCCAGCACGGGAGGGATGCCAGGGGTGGGGTCCAGCACGGGAGGGATGCTAGGGGTGGGGTCCAGCACGGGAGGGATGCCAGGGGTGGGGTCCAGCACGGGAGGGACGCCAGGGGCAGGGTCCAGCACGGGAGGGATGCCAGGGGTGGGGTCCAGCACGGGAGGGATGCCAGGGGTGGGGTCCAGCACAGGAGGGATGCCAGGGGTGGGGTCCAGCACAGGAGGGATGCCAGGGGTGGGGTCCAACACGGGAGCGATGCCAGGGGCAGGGTCCAGCACAGGAGGGATGCCAGGGGTGGGGTCCAGCACAGGAGGGATGCCAGGGGCAGGGTCCAGTACAGGAGGGATGCCAGGGGTGGGGTCCAGCACGGGAGGGATGCCAGGGGCAGGGTTCAGCACAGGAGGGATGCCAGGGGCGGGGTCCAGCGCAGTAGGAATGCCAGGGGCAGGGTCCAGCACAGGAGGGATGCCAGGGGTGGGGTCCAGCATAGAAGGGATGCCAGGGGTGGGGTCCAGCACGGGAGGGATGCCAGGGGTGGGGTCCAGCACAGGAGGGATGCCAGGGGTGGGGTCCAGCACAGGAGGGATGCCAGGGGTGGGGTCCAGCACAGGAGGGATGCCAGGGGTGGGTTCCAGCACAGGAGGGATGCCAGGGGTGGGGTCCAGCACAGGAGGGATGCCAGGGGTGGGGTCCAGCACAGGAGGAATGCCAGGGGCAGGGTCCAGCACAGGAGGGATGCCAGGGGTGGGGTCCAGCACGGGAGGGATGCCAGGGGTGGGGTCCAGCACGGGAGGGATGCCAGGGGTGGGGTCCAGCACGGGAGGGATGCCAGGGGTGGGGTCCAGCACGGGAGGGATGCCAGGGGTGGGGTCCAGCACGGGAGGGATGCCAGGGGTGGGGTCCAGCACGGGAGGGATGCCAGGGGTGGGGTCCAGCACGGGAGGGATGCCAGGGGCGGGGTCCAGCACGGGAGGGATGCCAGGGGTGGGGTCCAGCACGGGAGGGATGCCAGGGGCGGGGTCCAGCACGGGAGGGATGCCAGGGGCGGGGTCCAGCACGGGAGGGATGCCAGGGGTGGGGTCCAGCACGGGAGGGATGCCAGGGGTGGGGTCCAGCACGGGAGGGATGCCAGGGGTGGGGTCCAGCACGGGAGGGATGCCAGGGGTGGGGTCCAGCACGGGAGGGATGCCAGGGGTGGGGTCCAGCACGGGAGGGATGCCAGGGGTGGGGTCCAGCACGGGAGGGATGCCAGGGGTGGGGTCCAGCACGGGAGGGATGCCAGGGGCGGGGTCCAGCACGGGAGGGATGCCAGGGGCGGGGTCCAGCACGGGAGGGATGCCAGGGGCGGGGTCCAGCACGGGAGGGATGCCAGGGGCGGGGTCCAGCACGGGAGGGATGCCAGGGGTGGGGTCCAGCACGGGAGAGATGCCAGGGGTGGGGTCCAGCACGGGAGGGATGCCAGGGGCGGGGTCCAGCACGGGAGGGATGCCAGGGGCAGGGTCCAGCACGGGAGGGATGCCAGGGGTGGGGTCCAGCACGGGAGGGATGCCAGGGGTGGGGTCCAGCACGGGAGGGACGCCAGGGGTGGGGTCCAGCACGGGAGGGACGCCAGGGGCAGGGTCCAGCACGGGAGGGATGCCAGGGGTGGGGTCCAGCACGGGAGGGATGCTAGGGGTGGGTCCAACACGGGAGCGATGCCAGGGGCAGGGTCCAGCACAGGAGGGATGCCAGGGGTGGGGTCCAGCACAGGAGGGATGCCAGGGGCAGGGTCCAGCACAGGAGGGATGCCAGGGGTGGGGTCCAGCACGGGAGGGATGCCAGGGGCAGGGTCCAGCACAGGAGGGATGCCAGGGGCGGGGTCCAGCACAGTAGGAATGCCAGGGGCAGGGTCCAGCACAGGAGGGATGCCAGGGGTGGGGTCCAGCATAGAAGGGATGCCAGGGGTGGGGTTCAGCACGGGAGGGATGCCAGGGGTGGGGTCCAGCACAGGAGGGATGCCAGGGGTGGGGTCCAGCACAGGAGGGATGCCAGGGGTGGGGTCCAGCACAGGAGGGATGCCAGGGGTGGGTTCCAGCACAGGAGGGATGCCAGGGGTGGGGTCCAGCACAGGGGGGATGCCAGGGGTGGGGTCCAGCACAGGAGGGATGCCAGGGGTGGGGTCCAGCACAGGAAGGATGCCAGGGGTGGGGTCCAGCACAGGAGGGATGCCAGGGGTGGGGTCCAGCACAGGAGGGATGCCAAGGGTGGGGTCCAGCACAGGAGGGATGCCAGGGGTGGGGTCCAGCACGGGAGGGATGCCAGGGGTGGGGTCCAGCACGGGAGGGATGCTAGGGGTGGGGTCCAGCACGGGAGGGATGCCAGGGGTGGGGTCCAGCACGAGAGGGATGCCAGGAGCAGGGTCCAGCACGGGAGGGATGCCAGGGGCAGGGTCCAGCACAGGAGGGATGCCAGGGGTGGGGTCCAGCACGGGAGGGATGCTAGGGGTGGGGTCCAGCACGGGAGGGATGCTAGGGGTGGAGTCCAGCACGGGAGGGATGCCAGGGGTGGGTCCAGCACGGGAGGGATGCCAGGGGTGGGGTCCAGCACGGGAGGGATGCCAGGGGTGGGGTCCAGCACAGGAGGGATGCCAGGGGCAGGGTCCAGCACAGGAGGGATGCCAGGGGTGGGGTCCAGCACAGGAGGGATGCCAGGGGTGGGGTCCAGCACAGGAGGGATGCCAAGGGCAGGGTCCAGCACAGGAGGGATGCCAGGGGTGGGGTCCAGCACAGGAGGGATGCCAGGGGTGGGGTCCAGCACGGGAGGGATAGCAGGGGTGGGGTCCAGCACGGGAGGGATGCCAAGGGCAGGGTCCAGCACAGGAGGGATGCCAGGGGTGGGGTCCAGCACGGGAGGGATGCCAGGGGTGGGGTCCAGCACGGGAGGGATGCCAGGGGTGGGGTCCAGCACGGGAGGGATGCCAGGGGTGGGGTCCAGCACAGGAGGGATGCCAAGGGCAGGGTCCAGCACAGGAGGGATGCCAGGGGCAGGGTCCAGCACAGTAGGGATGCCAGGGGCAGGGTCCAGCACAGGAGGGATGCCAGGGGTGGGGTCCAGCACAGGAGGGATGCCAGGGGTGGGGTCCAGCACAGGAGGGATGCCAGGGGTGGGGTCCAGCACAGGAGGGATGCCAGGGGTGGGGTCCAGCACAGGAGGGATGCCAGGGGTGGGGTCCAGCACGGGAGGGATGCCAGGGGTGGGGTCCAGCACGGGAGGGATGCCAGGGGTGGGGTCCAGCACGGGAGGGATGCCAGGGGTGGGGTCCAGCACAGGAGGGATGCCAAGGGCAGGGTCCAGCACAGGAGGGATGCCAGGGGCAGGGTCCAGCACAGTAGGGATGCCAGGGGCAGGGTCCAGCACAGGAGGGATGCCAGGGGTGGGGTCCAGCACAGGAGGGATGCCAGGGGTGGGGTCCAGCACAGGAGGGATGCCAGGGGTGGGTCCAGCACAGGAGGGATGCCAGGGGTGGGGTCCAGCACAGGAGGGATGCCAGGGGTGGGGTCCAGCACGGGAGGGATGCTAGGGGTGGGGTCCAGCACGGGAGGGATGCCAGGGGTGGGGTCCAGCACGGGAGGGATGCCAGGGGCAGGGTCCAGCACAGGAGGGATGCCAGGGGCGGGGTCCAGCACAGTAGGAATGCCAGGGGCAGGGTCCAGCACAGGAGGGATGCCAGGGGTGGGGTCCAGCATAGAAGGGATGCCAGGGGTGGGGTCCAGCACGGGAGGGATGCCAGGGGTGGGGTCCAGCACAGGAGGGATGCCAGGGGTGGGGTCCAGCACAGGAGGGATGCCAGGGGTGGGGTCCAGCACAGGAGGGATGCCAGGGGTGGGTTCCAGCACAGGAGGGATGCCAGGGGTGAGGTCCAGCACAGGAGGGATGCCAGGGGTGGGGTCCAGCACAGGAGGGATGCCAGGGGTGGGGTCCAGCACAGGAGGGATGCCAGGGGTGGGTTCCAGCACAGGAGGGATGCCAGGGGTGGGGGTCCAGCACAGGAGGGATGCCAGGGGTGGGGTCCAGCACAGGAGGGATGCCAGGGGTGGGGTCCAGCACAGGAAGGATGCCAGGGGTGGGGTCCAGCACAGGAGGGATGCCAGGGGTGGGGTCCAGCACAGGAGGGATGCCAGGGGTGGGGTCCAGCACAGGAGGGATGCCAGGGGTGGGGTCCAGCACGGGAGGGATGCCAGGGGTGGGGTCCAGCACGGGAGGGATGCTAGGGGTGGGGTCCAGCACGGGAGGGATGCCAGGGGTGGGGTCCAGCACGAGAGGGATGCCAGGAGCAGGGTCCAGCACGGGAGGGATGCCAGGGGCAGGGTCCAGCACAGGAGGGATGCCAGGGGTGGGGTCCAGCACGGGAGGGATGCTAGGGGTGGGGTCCAGAACGGGAGGGATGCTAGGGGTGGAGTCCAGCACGGGAGGGATGCCAGGGGTGGGGTCCAGCACGGGAGGGATGCCAGGGGGGGGGTCCAGCACGGGAGGGATGCCAGGGGTGGGGTCCAGCACAGGAGGGATGCCAGGGGCAGGGTCCAGCACAGGAGGGATGCCAGGGGTGGGGTCCAGCACAGGAGGGATGCCAGGGGTGGGGTCCAGCACAGGAGGGATGCCAAGGGCAGGGTCCAGCACAGGAGGGATGCCAGGGGTGGGGTCCAGCACGGGAGGGATGCCAGGGGTGGGGTCCAGCACGGGAGGGATAGCAGGGGGGGGGTCCAGCACGGGAGGGATGCCAAGGGCAGGGTCCAGCACAGGAGGGATGCCAGGGGTGGGGTCCAGCACGGGAGGGATGCCAGGGGTGGGGTCCAGCACGGGAGGGATGCCAGGGGTGGGGTCCAGCACGGGAGGGATGCCAGGGGTGGGGTCCAGCACAGGAGGGATGCCATGGGCAGGGTCCAGCACAGGAGGGATGCCAGGGGTGGGGTCCAGCACGGGAGGGATAGCAGGGGTGGGGTCCAGCACGGGAGGGATGCCAAGGGCAGGGTCCAGCACAGGAGGGATGCCAGGGGTGGGGTCCAGCACAGGAGGGATGCCAGGGGTGGGGTCCAGGACGGGAGGGATACCAGGGGTGGGGTTCAGCACAGGAGGCATGCCAGGGGTGGGGTCCAGCACGGGAGGGATGTCAGGGGTGGGGTCCAGCACGGGAGGGATGCCAGGGGTGGGGTCCAGCACGGGAGGGATGCCAGGGGTGGGGTCCAGCACGGGAGGGATGCCAGGGGTGGGGTCCAGCACAGGAGGGATGCCAGGGGTGGGGTCCAGCACAGGAGGGATGCCAGGGGTGGGGTCCAGCACAGGAGGGATGCCAGGGGTGGGGTCCAGCACAGGAGGGATGCCAGGGTGGGGTCC